>OZ005677.1:9527351-9827840 GCA_963930725.1 Candelabrum cocksii | reverse complement strand
ATCAAGAAAAAATATTGAGTTTTGCACTCCGTAATATGATATATAATATCTCGTGATTAACCAATCACATTACAGATATTCACGCAACCCATTGATAAAAAAAGGTATCGAAAAATAACTTTTCTTCGTTTACCAACTCATTTTTGAAAACTGCTTCTTCTTGAAACAGATGTTTTTAGTTTCACCTGCGCCTACTGGCATTGGATGAAGCAAGTCAAGTCAAGTCAAGCTTCTTCTTCTTCATACAAAACCAAAAATGCGATCGAACTCCACCTTAGCGATAAAAGTGATAAACTGCTGACCAGAACATTGTTTTTATTTCTAAGAAGGCAAATAAGTAAAAAGTGAGATAGAAATAAAACTATGAAATGTATTAAAAGTTTGAAAAATAAATGTGCTTTAAAAAATGACGTTCAGAGAAAATTAGGAATTTCAAGCAAAGCAAAGTATAAAAGCAAAGTTGTCGAATTAAGCCTAATGTTAGTAATGGGCGTAAACGAGGGTGTCAATCCCCTTTTCGTTGGCGCAAGACGTTGGGTGTAACTGCTGAGGTGGACGCTACTCCTACAATAGCAATTCTCCTAGCAATTTCAAACTGGAGGTTAAAAAGACGACAGACAGTAATAAAACAGAAAAATTGACCCACAACATACGAGAAGACAGGAAAATGTCAGTTTAGTGTCAATTACTATGTCCTCTATTTTATATTACAGTGACTACATATGGAAGAGTATCATCAAGTTGTGATCTTACCAGCATAGGCAATGAGATTACTGTTGATGCATCAACTGAATGCAATACAAAAGATACAGCAGTCGAAAATCGGAACAACATCACTGCAAATGTAGAAAAGTTATCATTGGAAGATTTTTCATTGAACAACAATGAACCGTCCAATGAGAGTGCGAGAAACCAATTGAAACGTCAAAGTGAAGATAAAATATCATGGAGTGACATTTCCCGCGATATTGAACTTGTTTGTAAAGAAGTTGCATCGAGTGAGTTGTTTGAAGTATTTAACGAGGGAGAGAGATTAGTTTTGCATTCAAACATTCAAAGCCAAGTCAAAGATGCACCGTTTTCACAGGACGTGGTTCCTAGCGAACAGTTTGAAATGTTTGATGAATGGGAGAAGTTGATTTTGAGCGATATATTGATTGGAAGCAATTCGCACAAAGACGTCGATAAAAATACAATTCAACACAAGTTGAATGCGAATACAATCAACCAAAGAATGAAATTTCAATCGACGAAGGTGAAAAACTGATATTAGATGAATGCAATATACAGATACCTGAGAGTGTCTTGGAATACATGGGAAACAACAAACGATGCAATGGCATGTTCCCCAAGAAAGAGATGACGAGGGAGGAAGATGTCACTGATATTGAACTAACTAAAGTGATTACAGAGGTAGTGACGAGACGATTATGGTCAGAAAAGTCGTTTGAAGTGGAAGAAGACGTACACGAATTGTTTGAAAAAGGGTTTTTAGTGGAGCCTAAAGAATTAAAAAACTCCTAAAATTCGGTCGTATTTTATTAAAGTCCTTGAGCCTGCATCATTAGCGTTGAATTCATTTCTCCGTTTGATCTGCAACAACAACTCGCTCCCATGATAAATGAAGACAAAACGAGAACGCGGATGAACTATTCAAAATGGTTTTTTAAAACTATCCAATAACTCATCATTCTAAACTGGGAAATGTCGCACAAGAAAACTACAGATGTACCTAAAATCTTGCTGATATATTTTAACACGATTATAGAGTCACAATTTGTGTTTTGCTACAATGTTTTCATCGGGTATTATATCTATATTTCATAATTTCAAATGTAAGAAAGCAAATTTATTTAACAGGAAAATAGAAATTAGAATTAGAAATTATTATATAGATGTTAATTAATAGATTATTAATTTAAGGTTTGGAAAGTATTAATATTATTATACTCAAATATTTATAAATTCCCCAGTCGTAAATAATATATACAAGATTATACATAATATATACACTGTTGTCCTGGAAGTCCTGTGGAATATAAAACAATAATAATAAAAGATATATTACAAATAATTAAAAAAGAGAGTGATAAAATATGAAACACAAGGTAAATCGAGGTGTGCTATTAACAGTGCATATATGTTCGACTATTCGACCATTAGTCTACTAAATTTCTTTCACAAGGCTTTGGTTAACCCGTGGTAAGTTTTTCAGGCACTTCCCAAAGGTGCCGCGCGCTCAGACAGGTAATTCTCGTTTTGAACAATTTCTTTTTGCTTCTGGCGAGAATCAAACCTTGGCCAGAAACATAAGTTTCGACCACTAGACCACGCGCGCCAATATACCCTAAAACTTCTTTTGTTTACCATTTGAAGAGTTCCAGAGAGCGTTTAAAACACTTGACGGAATGAAGCAATTGAGACAGATGGAAATGTTTTTACGTTACATACGAAATTCTGAAAAAAATTTTAATCTCCCAGGCATCTATTAGCAAGCATCTTTCGATATTTGTAATATTCTATTCACATGTTGAACTAGTATTTATCGCACAATTTCGAGACTTCCAATTTTAAGAATGTACACTTATAGAGAATAATAAAAGTCAGATCAGCAATTATATCTGCTGCTACCAATCAAGCTGTAAATTGGTACAACCTGTGTCAACCTGTGAGTTTGAACTGAGTGTAATCGTTGAAAATTAGAGTAATGTGTTCTTTGCTATTTTTATGGTAAAGAGTGGTTGAATCTCCTAAAAATAAATGAAATTCTATTTTGAGCTAATTACCAATTTTTAAAACGTAATTCGTCGGACAAAAGTGACGGAATTTAATTTTCGGCGACGAATAATTATATCGGTCGAAAATTTGTCCGTCATTTTTTTGTCCGACAAGGTAATTAATTAATCTATTAATCAGCTCGCGTTTGACTGCGAGAACAATTATTATTTTTTTTAATTATTCACTTTTTTTTGCATGTTCACTGAGTGAAATATTTCCATTGGAGTGTCAAGACATCTTTTATTCTGGCCGGTTTCTATCACATTTATAATTTCCATTGGAGTGTCAAGACATCTTTTATTCTGGCCGGTTTCTATCACATTTATAATTTCCTTTGGAGTGTCAAGACATCTTTTATTCTGGCCGGTTTCTATCACATTTATAATTAGAATCGTCAATTGTAAACGCGGCATACTTTCGTTCGGTTGATATTGATCGTGATGCAATCACCTTACCTAAGGAGGCATGATCTCACAACACCAATGCAGGACCGGGAAAAGTGGAGAAAAATTGTCAAAGAAGTCAGAGTACATTTGACATGATGATGATGTTGTTGATGATGATAAAATATTGATATATTTTACTATTGTGTAAAATCTTTTTGCTTTTTGTTCTAAAAAAAACCTTTTTCGCTAACCCGAAGAAACTCTGGTGAGTTTTATTTCATTTTTGTCATCACATAAGGTCGTACATCAATTGGGCCAAATTTTACCTATCTATTTATTTAACTAACCTAACAAGAAAATATAAATTTAAAACAAAAAGCAATTTCATAAACGTTCTTTCCTCACATACAAATCTCCAAGTTGCAACAGTATTGTAAACGAAAAATCGACCAATTGATTTTTATCTGACTTTTTCACTACCAACTTTTCTGTAGAAACAAATTCACAAAAACTCGACATAAAACTACGAAGACGAATATGTTATCAATTTGACATTTTACTACTGATATAGTTTACCATGATATTTCACGGGCCTTTTGTGTTTTTTACAAAAAACGATTAAATAATGTTCAAGTTACTGAAAATTTTACCCACCAAAATCTACCGTCTATTATTATTTGACAGACCATTTTTTACCGATAAGGTAAATTCTCCCGTAAATAGACTGCTAAATACCACTGTTATACTTTGAGTGTGACCATGTATAAAAGCAGAAAAGTCCAAAATGTGGTAGGTGGTTTTGTGTCTCTTAGACATAACCATCTACGTAACATCACCAGCTCGCTTCTAAATGTAGCATGCAAGGACGTATCCATTGAACCACAACTGAACGAGTTGAATGGCGAAACCTTCCAACACTCATCATCTTCGATATCTCAAGAGGCGAGACTGGACATCAAAGCGAGAGGTTTCTGGCAAGCAGGCCAATTAGCATTTTT
This sequence comes from Candelabrum cocksii, assembly GCA_963930725.1. NCBI lineage: Eukaryota > Metazoa > Cnidaria > Hydrozoa > Anthoathecata > Candelabridae > Candelabrum > Candelabrum cocksii. The sequence goes on along the minus strand of OZ005677.1, from coordinate 9,823,678 downwards.
TGACGTAAGGGTTTTTAACCCAATGGCTAAGCGGTATGCAAACCAGAACCTTGACAAGGCTTATGACATCAATGAGAGAGAGAAGAAGCGTGTGTACAATGAGCGGGTGATGTGTGTAGAACATGGAACGTTCACGCCCCTAAATTTCTCGGCAACAGGAGGAATGGGACGAGAGGCGTCAAAGTTTTACTGTCATCTCGCAGAGATCATAGCTGAAAAACGTAAACTCGATTACGCCAAGACCATCACGTGGCTAAGAAGGAAATTGTCTTTTTCTCTATTGAACTCAATTGGGATCTGCTTGCGAGGCAGTCGTTCCCCATTTCATAAGAACAACAGTGATCTAACAAAGTCAGTAGTTGATCCTGACCCGGAGACCAGCGAAACGAAATCGTTGATATCCGGTAACTGAAAAAATTAAGAACCAAGAGACATCGTATTGTTAGTAGTTTGTTTTATTTTATGTAGAATATGTATGTAAGTCCAAAATGCCAATGAATAGATATGTATGGAAACAATGTTTTAACATAGGTGTAGGAACCCTGTTCAGTTCCTTTACACAAATGTACATCTCCAAAATGAAATGGCGGTAAAGTTTTATAAAATGGCGGTAACATTTGAAAATAAAATTCTGATTATCAAATAAGGTTAAATGCCAGATATGTTGGCAGTTGGCAAATTCATTCCAGTACGTTTTTTGGCCTTGATTTCACATTTTGTTATTACAGTCACGCTCCTTTGGTCTTTGGTAAGTTTGTTATGTTTTTTATTGAAAATATCTAATCAATAAATACCTAGGTTATAATACTCAAACTGGATGAATTCGTTTCGGTATTTGGTGATTAATTCGTTTTACTTTGAAATATTTAAATTTCATTTAAACTCTGTTATGTAGGACACAACGGTGACAACCTGTTTGGAAATCGGTTATACACAAGCTGAATATGATGAGCAAAAATCAGAGTAGGTTTTTTAACGACATTTTGTCACTAATTCCATTTTAGGAGCATTAAAAGTTTCTCATCCCTAATGCCTAATATGCCTTTTGTATATAATTTTGATATATATATAGCTATATATTTTAATTTCTTATTCTTTGAGAACAATTTTGACATTCCATGTCAAATCCCACCCACCCTCTCAGATTTTCTTCAATTTTTCACCATTTGTTTTTAGTCTTAAATTGATCCTAAATACAAAATTTGAGGTTATATATATAATATCAATAGTATTTTGTGCGACTGACGAAAAATCATTGAAAGACATTGCGAAATAGTAATTTAAGAAATAAGAATTTGAACACAAAACCACCAATGAAAACAAACCATCAATAATGGATACAACAACCTTATCAAATATATATAAGAGTATACATTGAACGCGTTGTTGCTGTACCAGCGTCGATCGTTTAGGGCGCTGTAACTTTGTGGTTAGTGAGTTCAACTGACAAAATCAAACGTTGCTGGTTCGAAACCCAGCTCAGGCATATCTGAGTTACAGTAGAGTGAAATTCATTCGGTAATGCAAGTCTAGCTCAAAATGGTGGGTTGTCTAGTGAAGCGGCTTTGTAGGCACAAATGGGAGCCCTAAGTATACGCCAGAACCTTGGCATGAGAATAACCACTGCTATATGTGGAGAATCTCGCAAAAACTCTATAATTAAGATGGCTAATGCCAATTTTGATCAACAACCTCTTACATTCTATCTCCAGGAGTTTTCCCACTCGTATTTGAGCAACCAAATGGGATTAATTAGGCATTGCCTATTTTTAAATCAAACATGACTTGCGTTTAACTGTAAAAACTTCCATCTTTTCCTTAGAGCGATCGGCAATCATTAAGATTTGGCATATTTAATTTATAATTTGCCAACCTGTAATAGGCCTTAGAGCGGTAATGGAGTATAATATAGGTCCTAGGACGGCAAAATTTTGCCGACCTACGCCCGGTTTTGGCCGGCACATGCAAGCCAATCTCTATTATTTTGAATTCAGACCGAATACACTATACTTTAATATGGTTTGATGATACATAGTAGGTGGAAATTTTGCCACCTAGATTGAAAGCTTTCAAAACCCCAGTGAGTGTAGAGCCGAAAACTGTGAAGTTTAGAACGTGGCAAGAATGTAGAAATATTTGAATTGGGGCATTCCATGTCAACTCATCCAGGGCTTGCAACCCACCCTCTCAGATTTTCCTCGTTTTTTTTCACCATCTGTTTATAGTCTTAACTTGATCCTAAATACACAATTTGAGGTTATAATGTCAACCGGTTAAAAAGTTTTGACCGTTTAAAGGTTGATCAAATTTGGTACCTACCCTGAACCTGAAAACATTGAAAACATTGATTTGATTGGTCGACTTTCCCCCGGACTTTCAAGTTTTGGAAGAAAAAAATAATAATAATAATACTCAGAAAAAAAATAAATAAATAAATTATCTATATATTAGAAATCATGAATTATATAAATCTATGTATCCCTATTCCAGTGGTACTTGAATTGCTCTTGAATTTTTTTGTGCTTGGAAAATCCTTGAAAAAGGTAGTTTTGGGGCAGCAACATCGCCGTACCCAGAGTTAGTTTGGGCTTTACCGTTTTTTCTCACGATAATTTCTTAATCCCTCCTTCCTTCCCTTTATTGCAGCCCCCCATGGTTCCGCTCCTGGAATGTGCAAGACGCGTTTTTTGTCGCGCACCTCGATTACGTTAATTGAAGAAAAAATTAAAAAAAGTTTTTTGTCACGTTATAAACAAGTACAAATTGTTTTATCGTTTTGGTTAAACTTAACAATGATGTTTAATCTAATTGGTTAAAAAAATTTACGTCAAACAGTGATCTTTGTTGCACGCTTTTTGTACAGAATTAATACATTCTGCATAAATTTTTCTTTAAGTGTTGATAATTGGGCTCTCCCATAAATTATCGCGAGAAGAAAAATACTAAAATAGGAACCTCGTAGAGCGAAAGTAAAAAGAGTGTTAATTAGTTAAAACGTGTTAAATTGCTATAGTTATGTTTTCATTTGTATATTGTTTTTGCTGGAAACATTTGATTGTGTTCTCATTTGATATTACAATTTCGATCATTATTTCTAATGCTATCATAAAATAAAAACGCACACCTCATTAGCGCTTTTTTCTTTATTCATAAAAAACAAATACATACGTTGTTAAAACAACGTTAGTTTTTATACATTGCTAAAAGTAGTTACTGCAGAAAAATTTAGCATAAAAGTTCTTGTCTTTGTAAATAAAATACTGGTTATCTTTCTTTATCTTTCAGTGAGTCTTGTGTCACCGAAGCTAACATCGTAACTACTTGAACGCAGTTTAATATTTTTTAAAGACCTTACAATCGTTTTAGTCATACGGATGGAGAGTATTGCACTTGCGTGACGTTGTCTTCTATAAAATGTCACGGGACATATCTTCACTGGCGAAATACAGTTTTAACAAGTTAAAATAGGACGACTTTTTCAATGATAGCTATGTCTTTGAAATTAGGAAAAAGCGTGAAGTTTAAAAACCTTTAAAAAGGTTGAAGAAAACTGAGCAATCATAAAGTGATTTTCGTAAACAAAACTGAATGTGTTTGTTTTTTTGTGGTTTGATCTTTGTTTCTTCCATCGTATGCAGCATAGTTCTTCTGCATTTGTTTGTCTCTAAGTTGAATGGAACTTTTAAACAACCTGCAGTATCGCGTGTAAACATGTCTATCGGTTTTCTTTGACAAATCTAAAATCTTTTCATATTTTACGTTTACGTAACAAACAAAGTTTAATGATAATGATACTTTTCAGTGTGTTTATGAGAGTATCAAGGAACGAATCTTTAAAAAATAAAGGAAACAATGAATAGTTTGGGCGGATTAGTTTCGGCGCCCATACCGCTCAAACGGTATGGGATTACTGCTGGGTACGGCGCTGAGCAATGTTCTTGAATTTTTTGTGATCTTTTTTGTGTGTCTCTAACCATGTGCATTGTTAAAACATATCGCATGAGTGTAGTTGCACATATGTTCTCCTACCAATGCAAATAAACTCTAAAATGTCAAAGTCTAACATGTTTCGGGATTAATTCTTATGGTTTATTTGCCTTTGTTATGTGCATCATTTGTATTGAATTGTCATTAATACTTTTGTGTGCTTACTTTATATGTTAGGATTATTAATGTTTGATTTGAATTTTTACTTAGTATGAATGTCTTTGTCTCGCCCACCCCCACTCATTAAGACAATCCTCCATTAAAAGAGCTAAACAGTCATTCCACGCTCGTCACAGCGTGACATCTGTCGAAAATGCAATTTGAAATGGGTATTACTATTAAAAGAACCTCTGATAAGATAAATTATTGAAATAGCACTTTATTGAAAGCCTAGAATCAATGATATCAAAAAGTAAAAAAAAAAAAAATTTTCGTACTTCACTCATGCGTCGTCTTGATTTTTACAAATAGAAATCAACTAAGTTTAAAAGTTCAGCTCTGTTAAATATTTTGACACTTATTAATTACCATGGATGTAAGGTCCAAGGGCTAGTGTTTTAAAGTAAATAAAAAAAAATTATATGTTAATTTTGGAAAAAAGCAGTGTGACCAGTTAGAAATTGTCTGTTCTATAAAACAGAAAGTAAATCAATATTTAAATAATACATAATAACATAATATAATAAAAAATACAATGACTAAAATGTATCAATGTCTAGACGTTCCTCTAACTTGTTCTAGAGTCGTGTACGAGAGAAACCGAACAATATTGCTGCAAGTGATCTGACCCTTATCTGCAGAAGTAATTTTAACTCTCTGTTTATATATATATATATATATATTTCGATTAAAGTCACTTTTTCCTTGAAGCAAGGGTTAGACTAGTGATTGTCTCTTTTTAATTGCATTCCTCCGGTTTGTACGGTCATGTGCCATATTTTCCTGAAGGTTCCATGCTTTCAGGTCGTCTGCCAATGTGTCGTTCCACGACTTCCGGGATCGTCCTCTGCTGCGCTTGCCCTTGCTTACTAATTGCAGTAGTATACTCAACTTCTACTGTGTTCTCTTCCTTGCTATGGTTGCTTTGCAAAAGAAATTTTCATGTTTTTCTGCTAACACAAGATGTTTAATTTACCCACAAAATATATTTACATAAATTTTTTAGTATTGGTACAAATTGAAGCTTTTTGTACTACACTTTGTCACAGCGTGGGTTCTTTGAGCATGGATGACAGACATTCTTGCCAATTATTTGTTTTTTTGTAAGAGCTTTGATTTTCTTCCTCTTAACATGACATTATTTGGTTCTATTGTTAAATCAAGGGCTTTTGGTTTTAATTTTTTTAAACGATTGAGCATGCCAAAATCTTGTTCTACCTCTTCCTGTTGTTGGTACAGATTTTGCTTCGAAGACAGATATTTTCTGGATTCACACTCTGTCCACCTTTCGAGTCCCTTTGATCTTTGTTTCCACAGATTGTATGCCTCTTAACAAGTGTACCGGGTCTACACAGCGTGTAAATGATTTCTTCTGTGAGTTTGAAAGTCCAGTCCCTTTATAGCCCAGCGGTTGTATAGCAGTACTTTCTTGATCAGTCCAACAGACTTCCCATAAAAAAATAACCTGTAAATTGCGTAAGACGTTCGCTAGCTAAGTCACTGTCAGTTAACCTATTTTCCCAGGCATTTCATTTCATTTGTTTAGCAAGTAAACAGCGGCTTTTTGAACTTTCGCAACAACAACGTGTGCTGCGCGGTTGTCTTTTACACATCGAATCTTTGCATTGCCGAAAATGTCCGCTTCTTTACTCAAAGTAAACATCATTACGTGCGACTAACTTCATTACATCGACATTAATTGTCTCCAAAGTACGTTGTTTGTTTTTTAAGCAACACTGGAGAGAAATTTGTCTTCAATTGTTCTCAAAAAAGCGTCCATTTCCTTTAACTGATCTTCCTTTTGGTCTATGAAAATCTCAAAGCTTCCAACTTTTTTTAAGTTTTTTTATTTTCTAGCAGATACAGAGGACTGGAGAGAAATTCATCTTCATTGGATTTGATTGCTCTCAAGAAACCGTCCATTTCCTTTGATTGTTCTTCCTTTTCCTCTATGAAAAACCTTGAAGCTGCTTACACGATTTGAGCAACAAATAATACATCTTCTGACGAAGACCCGCTTTCATTTCTTTGTTTCCCTTAGTTGTGATAACGTTCACAGCGTCGCATAGATCATTGGAATTGTTCCTGCTGAGCATATCCAAAATGTGTGAACATTGAGCGATGCTTTCCAGCTCTGAAAATGGTTGGAACAGCGTCGCTAACAATCACATATCACTTCTTACAGATATCATAACTGATTCCATTTTTTTCTACTTATGCAAGATCTTTTTGAAGAACTTGTGTTCCAAATACAAAATGAACTCGCCCTTTCTAATTACTTTTCCTATGTCGTCATCTCTTACTTTTGATAACACTTTAGATATAAAGTCACCTGAAAGTGTCATGTCACAAGGTAAGGACTGTACATATAGCGGTATTGGTAAGGCAGGCGCATGAGAATGTTCCGAACAATACTTTTTGTGAGTGTGAAATATCGCTTTGAGACAAAAGCTGAGCAGGAACTGCATAATACAATTTCCAGATATTTCCTGCATTGTCTCTCACTTTGATACTTTGGGATTTCCTTTGTGGCTTCTGTTTTATTATATTCGATTATACCTTCTCTGCGTATCGTTCTGAATACTGTTATTCTGTCTCTCTTATTCATTCTAAGTGCATCTTTAACCCTCTTTTGATCTTCATGGCAATTTTGGATGTGTGAGTTTACTGTTTACCTGCTGAACATATCCAAAATGTTGCGGACATTTAATTGAACTTTTAAAGCTAACCTGCATTTACATTCACTGTCAAAAGTAGCTAGATGTTTGTTCATATCATCTTTCCAAAGACCTCCAATTTTTTCAATTTGCTCAGTTAGATGTTCTCTTTCGAGAGACTTTTCTTTTTCTCTTTTCAATAGCATTTTTCAATTTTAAGGTTCTTTGGGCATGAATGGCAGACATTCTTGCCAACTATTTGTTTTTTTGTAAGAGCTTTGATTTTCTTGCTCTTAACATTACATTATTGATTTATTATCTTTGATTTTTTTCTTCAACATGGGGTGCATAGTAACTATTTTATGTATTTACCCCAAATAACGACAACCAATACAATATTGTTTAACTAATGAGTCCCAATAAACAGCAATTAAAAGTTTATTTCCTAAAAAAGGATGGAAGTGGTATATCGACTCCATTATAATTATCTTTTAGAATTGTACAAAAAGGTAACCAGATTTCTCACAACTTCTTTCTTGTAAAGCTTTGCTTTGCGCACAGTTCTTATTAGCCAGATTCACCATTACTTATAACCTCCGTGGGCGATGGAACCTACATTGATTTCTTTAAAAAGTAAATTTTCCCAAACTTTTAGGCTAGCCTCAGCTTGATCTGTCAATCCATCTATGAAATGAAGACCGCAAAAATCATTAATTGTCAAGAACTTTTGCGAGCTTAGGAGCTGTGATGAACGAGGGTTGATGTTGGGACCTTGGGAACTTCGTAGCCCCAATCTGTGCGACAGCAATTGAAGTCGCTGACTGGGGTGGCTGTTGGTGTAATTCCCGAAGGTGGGGGCTTGTAGATGTTGATGATGTTATAGCCTGCTATGTCTTACACATAGCCACTCCATTTCCGACTGAGCTGGTGCCAACTTAATCGGTCATGGGCAAATGTGGCGAGGCCATGTTTTCTACTGAAGGTTGCGCCTGCGAGTGTGAAGTTGCTGGTTATAATGTCAATTATAACCAAGATATAACCAAGATTTGATTGTTGATTTGAAAAAAAAATTGGGCCTCTTTTCTTTGGATCAACTTTATTCTTCAGCTCTCCAATAATTTGTTGATTATATCTCAGTTGTCTCCCTTGCAATTGCTGGATCCTTTCCTCATCTGTTTGAATTGTCACATCACCTGAATGAAAAGAAATAATTTTTATGTTATTGAAAAGATTGAAGACATCAAAAATTATAATGCTCTCCTTGGAAAATACATCTTATTCTTAAGTCTGAGGTGGGGGGTGCTCGATAAATGAGCGTACAACCTCCAATTTTTATGAATGTCTAAACCAATAATAAGAAGCAAGTAAACAGTTTTCAAAATTTTCTATCTTTCAAATGCTTTTGTTATACACAACACTTATCTTCAACATCCATATTATCTTCTTCAGTTGCATCTCATTTCTGTTACAAAGTCGTCATCTTCACAGTATTCATTTTCCGGTTAAAATAAAATAATGAATTATATAGGTCTAACCCGTGCCAGCATGGAAAATAGACGTAGAGAAAAACTACAAACGATCACCTTTATCTAATGATATGTTTTTCTTCTTTGTTTGAAGTCTTGAATCCAAAATATTTTCCAAATCCAATATTAAAATGTGAAACAACTGACCCTGACAACAGGGGTGGCGCCAGTGGGGGGGGGGGGGGGGGGGGGGGTTACAGCCCTTTCCCCTCGTCGGAAGTAAAGCAATATTAACAAAATACTGACATTTTTTTAACGTTAGGTTTTTTTTGTGATTAATACAATTATCATGATATCAAGTTTCATGGCAGGTTATGTTTAAATTTAGAAGTGCCAAATCTGTAATAAATTTGATCATCAATGAGTTTTGTGTTAAGCTTAGAGTCAAGCAATTAGCCCCCCCCCCCCTCGTCGGAAAAACCCTGGCGCCACCCCTGCCTGACAACAAAATAATAATGATAAAAATATAGCGATCACTGGAAATTATTGCGCAACGACAGTAAACAAACTTAGTCCGGGGAATAGTCAACACAATGTTTTCTGGGTATCAAATTCGGTCAAACATTAAGCGTTCAAAACTTTTTAACCGGTTGACATTATAACCTCAAATTTTGTATTTAGGATTAATTTAAGACTATAAACAGATGGTGAAAAAACAAGGAAAATCTGGGAGGGTGGGTTGCAAGCCCTGGATGAGTTGACATGGAATGCCCCAATTCAAATACTCCTACATTCTGAACATATTTCATTAAACATGGATGTATCGCAACAGAGGAAAATTTTAATGTTAACGGTTAAGAACTTTATTATGATACTTTAATCATAGAAACTTTCGCAAGAGAAACATTTCGCTAATTTTTGCCATTTTCACGAAAGTTTATCTCGCGAAATTTCACGATTTTTTTCCCTCGCGAAAGTTTCTACGATTAAAGCATATTCAATCATTTTTGCCACATTCTGAACTTCACACTCACTGGGTATTAACATTCATACTCAGGACCCGCAATTGCCATTAAAATAATGGAACGGCTATGTTTATAGTTACAGTAAAAAGAGCCACCATTTTTTGGGTCCTTGAATCCTCACGTGCTCCCCGTCGATTGCTCCTTATTATTATTATTGTTGTTGTTATTATTATTATTATTATTATTATTATTATTATTATTATTATTATTATTATTAATGAATATTTAAATACAGGATGTATTGTCAGTTATATATACATAATATACATCTGGTATTCCCTGTTTGTTTATGACTTAGTTGCATTTGCAACGCGCTCTGCTAAAATGTTTGCATATGTATTTATATGTTGCGCCGCAGTTATTTATGGAATTTTTTTACAAAATTATATTATAAATATAGCTAATATGTTAGTCAATGTGGCTATTATTAATATTAATATTTGATTAAAACCGGCAATATGAAAAAGTAATTAAAAACATTTAAAAAAGATACGGATAAAAACGTGTGAGTGTATATATATATAAAATAGATATGTAATTTAAACTGTCAAAGTAAAGTCAAAAGCGAGATAAAATTACCAAAATCTATTAGAGATTAGCAATAAACAAATGTGATAGACCAGGCTGGAAAACGTTAGTGTAATTATGGTAAATAAATTAAAGGTTATGTAGTAACTTTTTAAAAACACCGATAGATAAAGCGCTATGAACTTCAATGGGTAAATTGTTGAAACATTTTCCGCCGTTGAAATAAAGCGATTTTGTTGTTGTTTCAAGGCGAACTCTTGGCAGTCGGATTAAAACACCATTATTTCGTGTATTAGCTCCTGATGTCACTTGGAAGTAATTCTTGTAGTTTTTGCAAATGTTATTATGAATACACTTGTATACAAACGTACAAATACGCTTACTGTTAACGCTTGATACACTCGGGCTCTTTGAGTAATTGTCAGAAATAATTTTACGAGCCCTTTCTTCCAATCTATCGATACACAAATTAACTGTATTGCTTACATTATACGTAACTAGAGGACAGTAGGTTAGTATCGGAAGGATCATACCACGATAGACAGTTGAGGCAGTATTTGGGTCGATAAAATATCGAATTCGACGGAGCATTTTCAATCGGGCGGACGCTTTTTTCAGGCACTGGTTCATATGATCAGTCATGTTCAGTTTGTTGTTTAGGAGGAGTCCGAGATATTTGTAGGTTGTAGTGTAATTTACATACGTTTCGCGATGTTTAATTTCAATTGGTGGATCATTAAGCCAACTGAGACGAATGCTTGTTCCAAAAATCATGAACTCCGTTTTACCCTTTTTCATATTGATAATGAGTTCATTATCTTCAAGCCACGTGCTGAAATTTTGGAAATTGTTGTTTAAAAAGTTTTTGATGACATGTATGTCTTTATGTGATACGAAAATGACTGTGTCATCAGCATATTTTACGATTTTACAGTTAATTAGGGCTTTATAACAGTCATTAAAGTGTACCAGGAACAACAAGGGTCCTAGAATAGAGCCCTGCGGTACACCACAAAACAACGGCTCAGAAGTGGATATGACGTTGTCAAAAGATGTGCACAGATAACGATCGAATAGATAACTTGTAAACCACTCGTGTGGGGTTCCGGTTATGCCGAATCGAGGTAACTTGTTAAGTATTGTGGCGTGGCTAATGGTGTCGAATGCCTTACTTAAGTCGATGTATATTGCGCCGGTGTATTCACCTTTATCCATACCTTTTCTGATCGAATCTATGAAAAGGGTAGCCGCAAGTTCTGTTGATCTGTTTCTGCGGAACCTGAATTGATTGATCGATAATAGGTTATTGTTCTCGAGGTAAGACAGTACCTGGGAAAATACACATCTTTCCATAATTTTTGATATGGTTGGCAGGATACTTATCGGACAATAATTGTCAACATTATCGGACGCTCCTGATTTAAAAACTGGAGTAACTTTTGCAACTTTGAAATCTGTTGGAACTATCCCTGTTGTCAATGATCGATTGATGACGTGGGTGAGTGGCTCAGCGATCGCAAATGAGACATCTTTCAGAAACGCTAGTGGAAGATTATCTAGGCCAACAACTTTACCTCGTTTTAACTTTCTGAGATAACCAAGGACTTCTGTGGACTTAACTGGTTCAAAATTAAACACATCACCAATATTTCTAGATGGAGAAGAATTTGGTGTATAACCCCAAACAGGGGCGGAGCTAGAGAAATATATTGGGGGGGTGCAAGGGTCATAAAGGCCGAATTTGCCGACGAGAATTTTTTTATTCAATAAACACAAAAAACTGAACAATACATAAAAACTAGACCAAAGGATATATGAAATGTGTGTTTATTTGTTCGATATTAAGACTCTTCTGGTCTTAAGTGTAGCCCATACAATGGCTAGTTTTTCAACACGTACATTATCGGTGACGTCTCTCTCACAAGCCATTAACATTAACTGTTCAAGTCTGTCGTCAAGCATTTTTGATCTGGCTACCATTTGTGTTCGTTCGATTGAGATTACTCAATAAAATAGTTTGAAATGTATGCTGCATGTGATTGTTTCATCATTTGAATTAGTTTCATGTGAAAATGTTTTGGTTTTAGATTTATTCTATGATAGATTTGTTAAATCTTGCATAATTGTTACATTTTTCAAGCAATTAAATCCGTCACAACGTCGACGACAATGAGAGTGAATGAATGATGATTCACTCACTCTGGTTGTCAACGTCAGTCAATGAAAATTGCGTAATGAGCATACACAAAGTAGAAATCAAAATTTATTGATCCAATGATAACATATAATGACGACGCTTTTTGTTCAGCATTACAACAGAAGAAAGAAGGGTTTGGGAATTTGCCGACAAACAAAATGTTGGGGGGGTGCCGCACCCCCCCTTTTGGCTACGCCCCTGACCCCAAATACAATCCCTCAAAGGGAATGCTTTGATTTTTAACTTGCTGGCAATTTTCGAGAAGTAATTGCAAAAGCCATTAGCAATCAAGAGTTTGTCAGAGGTCTTTGATCCATCGATGGTAAACGTAGAAGGTTTAACTTCTCCTTTATTTCTTGTTGGGAATACCTCTTTTATGACTGCCCAGAATTTCTTAGGTTTTGAATTTTCTTCAAGTAGGTCTTTATAATATGCTCTTTTCGAACGTTTAAGAGCATTTGTCACGTAGTTCCGTTGACGTTTATACCTGGACCAGTCAAGCTCACGGTTAGTTTTTTGAGCTTTGCGCATTAATTGGTCATGTATGTTCATTTCTCTTTTAACATAGCTGTCTAACCATGGAGACGGTTTTGCTTTGACGCGCTTGGTGATGAAGGGTGCATGTTTATCCAGGGTTTCTGATAGGATATTTTTCATAGAAGACCATGCAACGTTTGGGCACGCGGTATTGTAGATGTTAACCCAGTTTATAGCAAATAATTCTTTGTTGATACATACTGGGTCATACCTGGCGTAGTTTCGACATCTAATCGTTTTCGGAGCACGCTTGATATTGTGGAGCTTTCGGACACACCCAATCATGTCATGATCACTGAGACATGCTGGAATTACGTCAGAGTTACTAATATTTGATGGATTTGTAACTTGGATGACGCCAATCAATGTTTCTGTATAATCTGTAATTCTCGTAGCTTTGGTAATTAATTGTTTAAAGCCGTTAACAGTGAACAAGTTTGTAATTACAATATGATCGTATCTTTTGAGATAATCTATGTTTAAATCGCCTAAAATAATCGATTCTTTGTTCTCTGCGTTGAGAATTTGTAAACAGTTCGCAAGTAACTCATTAAAGTGTTCAGATAGATGATCAGATGAGTCAGGGGGTTTGCATACAATTCCTACGATAACTGATTTCGAGTTCGGGCATGTTATTTCAATCCAGATGGGTTCAAAATCATCATGTTCAAGATCATACCTATGAATAACCGGTACTCCGTCTTTGATAAACATTGCTGCTCCCCCACCTGCGCCGGTTGTACGATCCTTTCGAATAAGTGTGTACCCCAGAATATTTACATGCGATGTTAGTATGTTTGGCGTAAGAAACAACTCTGTGAGGCCGAAAATATCGATCGGAAAAGTCAGTAGAATATCTTTTATTTCCTCTGTTCTCATGGAATATTTTCAGGCCCGGGCAGCTACATAAGTTTGTAAGTTCAGGGATTGATGTCTTTGGTGAAATATCGTCCATAATATTTTCCTTCACCCGGGAACATGTTGCATGAGGTCAAGTTTAGACATCTTGAATGAAACTTATTTAGGCAGCTAACACATAACACTTGGTCGATATTCCGTCGAAAGCACTTTGTACATTTTAAGCATCTAGCTCTCGGTCCTGGACAGGTCTCTATATCTCCAGATAAAATCAACAAAAACCTTCAGTGTGTGTTTACCAGTAGATCTCTGTTACGATAATACTCCCATAACGATGAAGTAAAATGAACACTTTCATAATCAAGAGCAATCTCTCCATAGAAAGAATAACAACACGAGTTAGCCTTTATAATATTTGGTTTCTTTACATACAAAATAACGTAAGCTGAATTAATTATTCTCACCGCGACCGCTCTTATTGCCACCATCTTGAATGAATGAATTCGTGCTGAATCGTGCGGTAGAATTAGAATTGGAGTGGAATTCGTGTGGTAAAGCGTGCGGAATATTCCATCTGCCTTCTTCAACTTTTGTGAGATTTGTAGCCACCCCTCATCAGAAGATGGGACTTTGATGTATTTGGCCGCCATTTGTTCTACAATCGCTTTACAACATCCTTTGACAATATGGGACACAGATTTTAATGATATGCGAACCTGGAAACTCAAAGATTTAAATGCTTCACCGGTAGCTAAAAACCGTAGTGCTAGCCTCTGCGTTGATGGGATTAGTTCCTCCAAGTCTCTTCTTTGGCGAAATTAAATCCGAAATCTTCGTTAAAATGAACTCAAACGCAGCTATGTCCATTCGGAAGATTTCTCGGAACCCAAATCGATCTTCTATTTTCAGTTCTTTTATAATATTGTTGAAGTACCACTTTTCTTCTCTACGTTTTACCCAATTAGGTGTTTTTCCTCGGTGAGGCTTCATCAGAGTCCATTAGCTCGCTCAACACAACAATTGTTGCTAAATCAGCCATTTTGTGTTTTTGAAAATGAATGGGTCCTAGATGATTCGAATGTTTTGATTAAACGTGTTTGATGAGTTGACGCAAATGGAAAATTTGATTCCAACAAACATTCGAAATTTCCATCAAACAGTTTGATGACTTGTTTGATGAACAGCTTGACACATTTGCTCCCGTCTTTAGGGAATCATCCAAGTCACCTTTTAGTAGATAATCCCTAAATAAAAGCATTCCTTGGATTCACGGCAATGACTGCTCTTGTTTGGCGCTCAAGAATGGTAGGGTTGTTTTCAGGGGCAATTTGGGCTTTTAACTTGCACACTGTTGGAAATACTTCGGCGTGTGAAAGTGCATTTGCGGCATCTACGCCAGTTGTTTCAAACAACTTTACCAATTTTTCGAATGAATTGATCGTTTTAGCGCTATTGCTGATGGCAGTAGGTAACAGTAACGAGTTGTCTTGCTGAAAATTTTGCTGAATCATTGAGAGTATATCTTGCTTGGCAGCATGAAACAATACTACGTCAACGTGACAAATCATATCAGATATTTGGATCAGAAGGTCTTTGTAAACTTTGATTCGTAAAGCTTGTCAATGATAGAATCTGTAATGGCAGCATCAGGTGAATAGCAATGATATCTCGATAATAATGGCATTTTAACTTGTCGTACTGTGGAATAAATGGTTGGTAATAACCAGAAAAGCAATGCAGGACAACTGGTTTATTGGGCTGTTTTGAGAGACTCATAGTAAGTCATTAAAGTCTGCTTCAGTAGTGGCAGCGGAAACAGATTGATCGATAAAATAAAATAAAAGATTACCGATAAAAGTTTATATCAGCCATATAAGAGCACAAGCAACTTTGTCTTTGTTCCATTGTTCCCGCTTCTTCTGTATAAGTATGTTTGGTGAATCCTCCTCTAACTGCTGCTTCAATTTCAAAAGTAATGCTTCAACACCAAGCCACGTATAGTGGGCGTTTATAAGAGCTGTAGTTGTTTTGTTGATGCTGATCCATGCTATCATCATCATCATCATCTTTTTAACGTCGCTTTTCCATGCTTGCATGGGTTGGACGGTTTCAAAAGATGATTTTCTCCAATTATGGAGGTTTAACCATCTGATGGTTTATTGGTGCAGATGTTTTTTTACAGCTGGATGCCCTTCCTAACGCCAACCCCAGAAAGAGGAAAACAGTGGCGAGTTAACCCACGCAAGGTACCAACTTGTATTTAAAACGCTGTAGCAGCTATGCATCAGGGGCATGGATGCTTATGCCCATGAGGTCAAAGATGTTATACGACCCGCATGCCCGCTATAAGAGGTGGATTATTCAGACGTTGTAACATCTGCTTTCATCAAAACAAAGTAACTTTTCAAGCTTTGACTTGTGTTAAAGAAAAGCTGCAGTCCACTCTAAAGGATAAACTTTATTTTGTTCCATTTTCGTGACCGTTTTACCGCCTTAAAACTTATTTTCAAACTTCCATTGAGAGTGAAATAGACGGCTGCAACTTTCTAAGATGTTTGAAAAATTATAACAAATTTTGGATTGAGAAGGTTTTTTGTTTTTTGGTGGCAAAGAAAACAAAGAAAAAGAAAAAACAAAAACTAAGTTAACTTAGTTTTTTAGTGTACATATTTTTTATGCACCTGATGATGTACAGACGTACGAAAAGCTTTGTGCTATTTTATTGAGAAAATAAATATATTGTTTTAAAGAAAACTTTAAATCATTAAACTGCATCTTATATTTAAAAAAACAAAAACAGTTCTTACCCAGCCAGTTAAAAATTGGTTATGAGCCTCTAGACTCTTCCTATTTTTCATTGATTCTCTTGTAAAGATGGCAGGCGTCTCGGTGTCTCGTACGTATAAACATCTGGATACTCAAGTTCAGGCCAACCTGTTGGATCATCCTGCCAAATATCAGTAGGCACCTCATAAAGACATTCCTCAAGCTCAAGAACGTCTAGTTTATTTAGATATCTCTCCTTCTTCTTCTTCTGCAGCAATTGGCTCTCTGAGGTTACCTTAAGCGGATTAATTTTTGCGAATTTTGGCTAGTCAACTCAAGTAATTTCTCATTGCCAAAGTTTTTAAACTTTCTTTCAGCTTAACCATTGGCTTCTCAATATCGCTGGCGTTATTTGTTTTTGAGATGTTAAGTTTCCTGGCGGGCGTGTCCATGTTCAACAGTGCCGTCTCAATGATATGTATCTTTTCTAATAATGTTACAGTTGTCTTGCAGTAATTTATGATTATTGGTGACAGTAATTTATAAGAATTTATGATAATTTAGCAGTAATTTATGATAATAATTAGTGACAGTAATTTATGATAATTTATGATAATTTAGCAGTAATTTATGATAATAATTGGTGACAGTAATTTATGATAATTTATAAGAATTTAGCAGTAATTTATGATAATAATTGGTGGCAGTAATTTATGATAATTTATAAGAATTTAGCAGTAATTTATGATAATAATTGGTGACAGTAATTTATGATAATTTAGCAGTAATTTATGATAATAATTGGTGACAGTAATTTATGATAATTTATAAGAATTTATATAATTTATGTTAGACTAGCAGATACTATTATATATTTTTTCGTCTTAAGTTTGTGTAATGAAGGACCATACAGTTCGAACCAAATAGTTGACAGATTAATATTGATGTTAATGTTGATTAATATTACAAATGTTAAAGATACGGTAAATATTGCAATATGATTATTATTATTATTATTATTATGAAAAAAATTGTCAAAATTTAAAAATAAAACAATCACTGTAAGTTATTCATTGAAATTTTGAGTTTGTTTTGTATGTTTCCCTGACAACAAGCAGCCATTATTAGTCACGTGAGCGCCTCTATATGTCTTTCGTTGTATATCCTGGAGCATTGGATTTGCAGCCGTCAATGGTACATATTTGTTTTCTGCAGGTAGGCAGGCTATGCGTGTGTAACTGTCCAGTCTATTATTTTATGTGCGACTTGAATCGTTTCTCGATTGTTGGTGGTATATTTCCGATAAATATGATTGTCCAATGATAAAATACCAGTTTAAACATCAGGCCCAACGACACATAAATGTAAGTGGGGGGGGGGGGGGGGGGCTAAGTTGAGCACATATACCATGGTTGGGGTCAAGGGGCCAGAGAGTTTTTGACTCCCCTACATTGGCTTAAAATGGTTTGAAATTTGTTTTTTAAGCTTCTATAACCCGGTGTCGTAGGGTTTGAACATTCCATTATTATCAAATACTGACGCCAGGTCCTGTTACTAAACTGTCAAAGAAATGTTGATTCCTGAACAGAGGTTTTCTGGTACACCTTTTTTCTTTTATAAGCATGAGGGGAAATTCACTCCAGCCTTGAATATGCTTAGTGTTTTAAGAATGTAATGTTTTATGTTAAAGCCAGCTATTTATTTCAATATAAAATATAATATAAAATAAACGAAATAGATAAATAGAGTATGAAGTGATTATGATGATGTAAAAATTCAATTCAAATTCAAATTAAATATATAAATAAATAAATAAATACTCGTAAAAAATATCTAGAAAATATATATATATATAAATATTATAATATATATAATATATAATAATGGAATGTTCAAACCCTACGACACCGGGTTATAGAAGCTTAAAAAATTATATATATATATATATATATAATTGGGAAAGATACACACAACATAAAATACAAACCACCAAGCAAAACATATATTTGTTTAATAACACTAAGCAAAACAATTGATTTATCCCTGATGCTAAGTTCTTTTGTACTGTTCTTTACGTTATCATACATGCTATTTATTTTATTTATTCTACTTAATCTGTTCATGTTATTTTTAATACTTTTCTCAGTCTCAAAATATGTTTACATTTGCTTAAATTTTTCAGAAATTTCAGCCTCAATATGCTTATAGTTGTTACGCTTATATAAAAAAAGGTGTTCTTTGGTGTATGTACAAATGTAACGGCTAGTTCACATCTGTTCCAGTGTTCTTCCTGCTTTCTTTGAGTTGTTCGCTCTCTTGTTGTTCGCGATGAGCAAACGAAAGTGAATGGCACAGGTTGGTGGTTGACATTTAGTTTTTAGCAATTTGCTCCAACATGCAATTTTATATTGCCTCTCAATTTTATTTATAACAATATAAATAATATATAATTTCTTCTTCTTCTTTTACGTTTATTTCTTACTAGCCGGGTTTCCAGATGTCGCCTGGCAACCCGTACCCAGTCTAGTGCCGAACGCTACTTCTTTTCAGTTAAAATAAATTTGGAATTTCAGTGTTAAATCGAACTAAGGGGGTGATCACATGAGGGGGGCTAGCTCGGTTAGGCGGGCTGGCTCGGTTAGTCGGGCTGGCTCGGTTAGGCGGGTTGGCTCGCTTAAGCGGGCTGATATTTATTTCCCGATCATATGGAAAAGTTTGAGCCCGCCGAACCGGGCTGAAGAAGTTATCACGTGACATTTGTTTATATTAACGCGCGGGAAAATAAAGCAAAATGTCGTCTTTTTGTCGCAGCACATTATGTGTGCTTCCTATCGTTTCTTTATTTACAATATTACGTCTGTCACAACAAACGAATGCCCTTTTATTATTATTGAACTTACATCAAATCAGAATGAATAATGTCATCGTTACATTAAAACAAGAAAAAAGAAACTCTTTATAAAAAAGATGCGTTACTTGCAACAGAGAAGACGTAACAGGAGAAAAAAGTTGTATTGGGTGTCCCCTGGTCGAACTGAACAATGGTGGTTAAATATTATCTCTGGGATAACGCCTCTTGACTGTTGGAAAAAAAACTTTCGAATGTCAAGAGACCAGTTTTATGATCTGGTAGAAGAATTACGTCCATTACTCCTAATCCACTTTCCCCAAACAGACGTGCCCTTCTCGCTGACAAAAAATAGCCATAACATTGTATTATCTGAAAGATACTGGGTCACTACCTATGACTGCAAATGTACTTGGAGTCGCTGCAAATCAGTTGGTTCTGTAGTATTTGAAGTGCGTAGAGCAATCTCACAACACCTTGGGCCGAAATTGCTGTTTTTACCTAGGAATAGGAAAGAAATGATGGAGAACGCATCTCAGTTTGAGTCTAAATATGGAATGGTACAAGCTTTTGGCTGTATAGATGGTACTCATATCCCAATATCCTGTCCAAGTGAAAACAACCAAGACTACTTTTGCTATAAACAGTTTTATAGTTTCAGTGTACAAGCAGTTTGTGATTATAAGGGTAGATTCATAGACATAGATTGTCGTTGGCCTGGAAGTGTGCACGATAGCAAGGTTTTCGCCAATTCAAGTATAAACAAAAAACTTCAGATTGGAAATCTATCTAATGTTTGTCAGTCTTTATTTTCAGTTTGTGAAAAAGTACCGAATTATTTAATAGGGGACCCTGCTTATCCGTTAACTCCGTTTTTAATGATAGAGTTTGAGCACTGCCAAAATGATGTGGAGGTCATTTTTAACAACATTCTGAGATCAGCAAGAAATCCCATAGAAAGTGCCTTTGGACGTTTAAAAGCTCGGTGGTCTATTCTAACAAGGAAATTGGATATGAAATTAGAAAAAATCCCAACGGTCATTTACGCATGCTTTGTCCACTGTGAGCTAAATAGTTGTTATGTCGACTCTGATCAAGTGAAAATTCAAATGGAAATTTTGAAAACAAACGAAAAGAAAAATACGAATTATCCTGATCCAGTATTTTCCTGCAACACAGATGAGGGGGAGGTTGTAGGAAGAACAATAACAAAGTACTTTGCAGAAAATTTATAACATGAACAAATAGCTAAACTTTATATTGAATATTTTGACTTTTCTGATGCGGTCATTAAGACTGCCAGTACATACAAAAGATATATATATATATAGATAGATAGACATATATATATATATAACATGTAAACATAAACAGTATTTGAAATAAGAGTTGAAATAGAAGTCTTTTGTTTTGATGTTGATTTTTAACCTTTTCAATGCTGCGTTGTGTCAAGACAAAAATATTCACAAATTTTTCTTTTCATTAGGATTTTCTTTATTTAGTAAGTTCATGTAGTAACCTTGTCCTTGTGGTGGATAATACCCGAAATTATGTTGGGGCTGTTGTGCAGGTTGGTTTTGAGCAAGAACTTCGATCGATCTTCCAATGGAATTTGTCATTTGTACCATACTTGCACCAAGGGTATTAACTGACTCTGAAAAACACTTAGTGGATTCCTTGATAGCCTCAGCCATTTCTTTTCGAAACATACCATCATCTTTGGCCTCATCAATTAAAATTTTATCTCGCTGAGCAGAAGACAAATTTCTTTGAAGGTGTTTTCTTTTGTTATCAACTAATCGAGACACACACTCTGATTTACGTTTTTTCCCTGGAGAATTTGAAGTTGACGACTCTGATAAATAACCCTCTGTAATGTCTTGATTTTAAAAGAATCGTCTGCTGAAGATATATTGCTAAATTCGCTCTCCTTGTCACGGGTGGTGGTATCTTTCCCCTCATCACAAGGAGCAGGAGACACTACGTCAGTGTCAGTATCATCTCTGGAAAAATCATCCCCACTTACACCAAAAGGTAAAGGTTCAATGTTGGCTGAACCTCCCCAAAGTTCAACAAGTCTACCGTAATGTTCATAAATTATTCGACCACTACCAGAGCGTGTACCACTGACAACGGCTTTGGAAAAGTTCTGTCGCATTTCTTTTATTTTCTCTATAATACGATTCCTTCCTTTATATAGTGGGGAGACATGGGGAGTTAGAACTGTTGAACTAAACAGACTAGAGCGTAATGACATGAGAATGATTAGATGGATGTCAAATGTGACATTGAAGGATAGGAAGCCTTCAAATGAGTTAAGAGAACGCTGTGGACTAGAAAGTGTTAGAAAATCTTTGCAAAGGCGTTGGCTTAGATGGTTTGGTCATGTTGAGAGAATGAATGATAATAACTGGGTTAAGAAGTGTAGAGATTTAGTTGTAGATGGTAAGTGTGGCAGAGGCAGGCCACGGACAACATGGAGCCAGGTTGTGAAGAAAGATCTCGTTGAGAAACGTATTCAGCCTGGGTTGGCGCAGGATAGAGTAGGGTGGAGGTGTGCCATCAGTAAACCCGTCTAACCCGTGCCAGCTAAATAAAGCATTTAAGCTTAAATGCTTATTTAAGCTTAAATAAAGCGAGATCCCGGCAAAGAGGGCTGGTTCGTTTTTCATGTGATCACACATAGAAATTTATGAAACTTTTTTAACAACTTCGAGATCTCGGCAAAGCGAGCAAGCCCGCCTAACCGGGCTAGCCCCCCTCATGTGATCACCCCCTTAAATAATAATGGGTAATAATCTTTCTGAATAATTTATTAATTTACAATTCTTTTAAAACGCGGGCAATATAGGGTGACCCAGCTCGTATTTTTATTTATATAGGTGTATTTTGTTTTTGTATTTTCAGTATTATCATTATTCAGAAGTGTCGCAAAAACCCATGGAGCGAAAAGCCATCGATGATTTCCTTGGGTAATCGAGTACAATGAGTTACTGGGTAATCGAGATTTAGAGTTTCACTGGATTTCAAGAAGTCATTGTAACTTGAGTAACCTTTGAAATGTTGCATTCACTAATTTGAAAGGGAAAAAGAAAATGAGCTCTCACTCAATTATTCTAGTTATTTGGTGTCATATTTAGAGAATTATAAATATTCTAGGGTTGTATATTTCAATATTTTGCGAGAGAAAATTGTTTGTTAGCAATGGTACTTGTTGTTTCGAAGAGGAAAAAGTAATTATCAGATAGTACATTTTGCAACGAAATATTTAACTTTGATGTCCTGGAAATAAAGAAATAACAATATTTATTTTTGTAACACAGTTAAATGCACCAAGGTGTGTGTTCTTAGGGACTCATGCAAGACACTTACGACCATCGGCCTCTGTTGTCCAACACCAACCACTGTGAGACTGCACGTGCAATTATTGTAAGGTTCCAGCGGACTCCTTTGGCTATTTTCCTCCACTCCACCCGGCTTGCATTGCCGTAGCGAGTTCATCTCTCTGCAGATCGGTATCTCTGCATAACTGCTCTAGGAGTGTTGGGCGTGGGCGCCCTCTTGATCTTCTACCATGTCTGGGTTCCCACAGAAGAAGTTCGTGTAGAGTTTGCTTTTCTCTTCTCCACGCATGGCCAACAAAACTCAGTCTTGTGATCACATTTGTCATGCTATCTAAGTTGCATGCCGTACAGATAGTATTTGTTCTGTGATCTTTCTATGATAAACCTTGTGCCTTTCTTAGTGGTCTAGTATAAGCCCCGTCAAGATGTTTCTCCATACTTTTGGTCAATGTCCAACTTTCAGACCCGTATAGAAGCACGTTCTCCACTGTTGCCCTGCAGAACTTCAGCTTCCTGCTCAGCATTGACTTCCATACTACGTACATCTTGTTTGCTGCGGACCACGCCATTCCAATTCGAGTATTCATGTTTTTCTCTGTGGTGTTAATCCATGAACCAAGGTACTTAAAATCATCAACGCACTTCAGGCTTTCTCCAGTAACTGCTACTATATCGCTTTCATCTTGGTTGTATATCATGTACTCTGATTTTGCGACATTCACATGAAGACCCACAGATTCTGCTGCTGTTGCAACTCTAAATAGTAGAAGCTGTGCCTCAATTGTAAAACCTGATTGATAAGGGTTAGATGTTGCCCTCCTCATTGCGTAGTCAAGTACTAAGATGAAAAGTAGATGTGCTAATGTATCTCCTTGGAGTACACCTGCAAATATCTTAAAGAACTCGGTTTCACCATCTGGTGACAGTACCTGAGCTTCTGTTTTCTAATATAGCATTTGGTATTCCATAAGCCACCATAATATCCATATACAGATCAAAATCTTAAGGCAGGTCGGCGAAAAGCTTCACGCCCGTTGTTTTGAAACATTCCTGATTTCTTCTAACTACAATGAGAAGTGCGGAGCATCGTACTGCACGTTATTGATCACTTAAACAAACACACTTTTTTATTTACTACGTACTAATTATTTTATTATGCAGGTCACGTGACCAAATGTTACAAAAGTTCAATAAAAAAAGTCGTATACTATCATAAAGAAACAAGTAAGATGTAAATTAATGAAAAAATGATCATCATTTAATTTCCTAATATAATACCTTAAATCTTCTTATAAACGAATGAAGATCAAATTAAAGCCCCCTTCTTTTAAACGCCTTCCTCAAATAAACGCCTCCTCTAATAAACGCCCCCTTCGTTAGGAGGGGCGTTTATTAGAAAATTCTTATATTATGTTTGGTGTTTCTTTTGGTTAAAAAATAATTGTTTATCAAATCTCTGTAGCGGATTCCAGGAAGGGCCGAGAGATGTGGGTCGGATGGAAATCTCCTTACAACCATGAGGTAGTAGTAATAACATGGGAATCAATGACGATTTTGTAGTCGATATATGTAAATATTAGTACAAAAACTTATATTTTGAAATAAACGCCCCCTCTAATTAACGCCCCCACTTTGACCTCCAAATTTGAATAACGATTGTCAAAGAAAGCGAAATTTCAATTAAAAAAGCTAAAAGCATATAAAAGATTTCAAAGGTTTTGTGCAACATTTTGAGAAATCAAAAGAGTTTTCAATTTTTTCTTAAAAACATCAAAACTTTCTGCATTTATGACGTCATTGCTTACCTTTGTTTGCATCTGTAAATGAAACGAATCCAAAGAAAGGATTTTCGGACCTAAACGTAACGCCGGCCCTTGCCACTTTAAAAATCGACGTAGTGCCGGCGTAAAAAGGTCCACTCCGATGAGAAATCTTGAAAGTTCAAAACGACTTTATTTCTTTATCTCCCTTAAATTATTTCATGTCAGCGTTATCAGTTAAAGTTGATTGAATTTTGAGGCGCAAGATTTTCCTTCCAATATCACTAAACTCTCATAGCCTTAAGATACTTGGCCGATATAATTAGAGCAAGAAAAAACGCGCGCGCAGTGAATACGATTTGGATTGATATGAAAATTGTGTTAAGATCGGCCATTTTTGTTTTGTTTATTTTTGCTGCTCTTGAATAAGCGAGGCAACAGCTACAAACGATTTTGTAAATTACTGCGAGACAATACTAACATGTGAGCTTGTTTTTTGATCGTGAATTCCTTCGCTTGTATTCCTTCCCTTTCTTTCTTGAGCTTTAACATTACATATCCCTTGATAAAGTACAATCAAACAGAGATTATGAAAAGCAAAAGATACGTCGGGTAACATTGGGTGAATTGCATCGCATGATTGCCCGTTTTTTGTGATCAGCCGTCAACAATATTTTCAGGGGGTCCAAACTCGCATAGAAGCGTTTTTGCCACGAGATACTTGACCGCTATTAATTACCTAGTTCCTTAATACCTAGTTATATGATAAATACGTAACATTTGTGAAAAGAATGTTGAAGAGTTTTTTAATACAATATAAGTTATTTTAGACAAGTAAGTTGATCATTTCAAGTCTATTATTTACCGAAAAATTGGGTTTCCCATGACAAAATAGATGGAGCTTATACCCCCGTGGCTGCTGACAGTATTCGGGAAATTTTAGCTTCACATTGTTGTTGTTTTTTCGACAAAGGGGTCTTTTCTCGCTAATCAGCCACATTTGTTAGGAAAGGTTATGTTTGTTTGTTGTAAAGTGATCCTATCATCAAACCAGACAACTAAAACGATTTTGGCTTCTCTTTATTTCTTACCTTTTAAAACATTTCAATTGAAGAGTTACCTTGCGTTGTTGAGCTCTTCCGCCTACCCGCTAAAAGTTCAGGAAAGCATCAGTCGGAAATTTCAAAAACATCAATAATGCTTATAAGCCATAGAAACGTAACTTGAAGGTAGTCAGCAGTTGTTGACTGGAGAATATCTTTAAACGAAAAAATCTTCAACAAAACAGATAAAGCTACCTTAAGTGGATTAATTTTCGCGAGGTCAAAAAAATCACATTTCGCGAGTACTAATTTTCGCGAATCAGCCTTTTCCAAATATTTCGCGTGTACTAATTTTTGCGAATCGGCCATCCTCAAATTTTTTGCGAGGACTAATTTTCGCGAGGTCAAAAAAATCACATTTCGCGAGTACTAATTTTCGCGAATCAGCCTTTTCCAAATATTTCGCGTGTACTAATTTTTGCGAATCGGCCATCCTCAAATTTTTCGCGAGGACTTATTTTCGCGAATCATAAATTTTTAGAATTCAAAAAATTTTCTTTTTCAAATGTGGGGTTATTATAATAAACAAGAAGCCGGTGGCTTGAAGATTTCCGCATTTGTTAGGGTTATAAGGTCAATTTTAATTTTTAACGTCGACTTTGATGTACAACCGAAAGCAAAAAAGAGAAGAAAAGTCACTGAAAAAACTGTTCATAAACCGAAAGGGTGCAAAGACATTCAATCTTTCTTCCAAAAAATATAATAATAAAAAAAAACAATTTTTTCTCAAAAATTTCGCGAGTATTTATTTTCGCGAATCAGCCCTGTTCAATTTTTTCGCGAGTATTACTTTTCGTGAATTGGCCTTCTTTGAAATTTTAGCGAGGACATATTTTCGCGAATTTGGCCAAAATTCGCGAAAATTAATCCACTTAAGGTAGATTGGATATTTGCGCGCGAGGTTTTTGCATTGCAGGTTAAAGGGCATTTTTGATGTGAGGGTTTTTAACCCAACCGCCAAGCGATATGCGAACCAGGAACTCTCAAAGGCATACGAAGCCAATGAAAAAGAAAAGACAATATAATGAAAGAGTGCTTCAAGTCGAACATGGGAGTTTTACGCCCCTTGTTATGTCTGCTACTGGTGGCATGGGTCATGAGGGACGAAAGTTCTATGCTCGTCTTTCTGAAATGTTGGCAGAAAAGACAAAACAAAATTATTCCTTAACCACGTCCTGGTTAAAAGGAAGATTTGTTTTGCTCTTATGAATTTTGTCTGCTTATGTTTACGTGGTAGTCGTACAACTTATTTTTCCAACTTGGTAGACTCATCAGCAGCTGATCCAATGGTTAGTGAAATTACATCGCGCATTCAGTGATTTGATTTCAATGATCATTTGAATAATACCCTGCATTTGGGCGTCTCTTTTTAGCTTTTTATAGTTTCCCAGTAATTAGTACAACTGCAACGATACGATCGAGATTTGTGAAGCGTCAGTCTTTCGCTATAGAAACAGCTGGAACTTTTTAGTCTTGTTTAGAAAATATTAAGAAAATTTATTGTAAAGCTAATTGTATCGTAGAGAAACAAAACAAACATCAAATTTAAAGCATGATTTCTAACACTTAAAAATGATAACAGGGTCGTAATAAGCTCCACGGGGGAGGGTTGTGCTGAAATTCATTTTAACTCAAACCAAAACCCTAACACAAGTTTTATTTAGGCATATTGGTTGCCAAGACAACCTCAGCCACGCTGATGGTTAGTCATTTAAAGGAGGGTTCAGTATTAACTTTGCAAATAAGACAGTTACGCTGTTTCCAAACGAGTCCGCGCCGGCGACAAGAAAAAACATCGATCGTGAATCATGTTTTCGACTGATATATGAAAAAACATTACAATATTCGACACAGCCCATTTCCAATACACAGAGCGGATATTTTACAGATGATAAGAGAGAGAGAGCGAGCGTTAACTCGTCATTTCGAAAGAGAAAAAAAAACGGGCTAAACAACGAAGATCAGAAAAATGAGAATTGTCTTCTGTAATATTGTTTTTTTTCGGGAAAGATTTTTTTTAAAATTCATTAACTGAACGCAATGTGCTTAATCTAATGGCGGTTTGCGTGCGAAAAACAACATAAGTTCCTTCACTCTTCCGCGGGCTCAGGTGCGTCCTGCTGGTCGGCGGTCCACAACGTCAGGTTATCTCTCAGTAACTGCATTATCAGGGTGCTGTCTTTATACGAGTCTTCCGGCAGGCTGTCCAACTCTGAGATCGCCATGTCAAATGCTTTCTTCGCTAGCTCACAAGCTTTTGAAGGCATCTGGCAGATTTCATAGTGGAATACAGAGAAATTGAGTGCCAACCCCAGACGTATCGGGTCTGTTGTTTTCAGCTTTTCGCCTTCGTCTGATGCTGTCTCGTAAGCTTCTTTAGCGCTCTCCACCACCTTTTCTTTATCATCTTTCCCGGCTACTTCAGCTAAATACCTGCACACAAACCACTCACGAAAGTAGTAAAACGATTTTGTCAAGAACACAAAAGAGTACCAGCTTTTCCTTTTATAAGAATACGCTTTATAAGAATAGCAGGGTGAAAATGGGCATTTTTTAAAGAATATTCTAAGAATATGCCCAGGGTGAGAATTCTACTGTGTTGGGGAATATTTTACTAAAATATAGCTGCATTTGCAAAAGTTGATAGAAGAAAATAAGATATGTATTTATAAATTGTGACAAGTTGTGCAATGTCTTCTATAAATACATACTTGATCAAAACATGTACGCAGTATAGAAAAAAAAACTTCATTAAGAAATTTTTATGAAACAAAAAATAAGAATACAACATATTTTAAGTAGAATAAATAAGAATATGCTAAGAATATTTCAGCCTGATTTGGAGTTAAAAGTTAAGAATACTTGACCCTGGCCAAATCAAGTCTATGCTTACTAAAAAAGTGTGTAATTGCAATTGGTCAATAGGCATGGGACGCACTTTCACATTTCAAAAGCAAAAATTCATATCAAATTAAAAGTTCAAGGCAAATTTTGCAGGATCATACGAAAATAAGAGACATGGTCCCAAAAGTAATACACCTACCTGAAATAATCGCCCTTCATCTTGTAGTAAAAAACAGACGATTCCAGTTTTGGGTCGTTTTTTATGAGGTGTTCGTCAAGGAGTTGCAACACTTCATTGCAAACTGTGCTCAGTTCCGCCTCAATTTTCTTACGATATTCATTAGCCAGGTCCTGGGATGAAAAAAAGAAGAAGTGGGATTAATACAGACACAAACGTTCTACATTTTCAATCGATATAGATTACAAGGTTATCTTAAGAAAGAAAACAACAGTTTTTAGTTTTAGAGACGTGTTTCGTAGAACGTTTTACATTTCCAATCCAAAGAAAACATTTTTTCGATTTAGAGAACTTTGTTGAAAATGCCATTAACAATATATTCTCGTTAAATAAGTCGTTGTTCTATTACTCCCCACATCAGCACATCTCGTAAAAACTTCTCTATTTATAAAAAAGTACGCAACACAAAATGATGAAAAATATTTCATTTTTGGAAAATCATTCAGGAAACAAACCGATTTTTTAGATTTAAGCAATAACAACAGACCCGAAAAACCAATGATTTTACGCAATCATATCGATCAAAAGAAACTCAACTGAACTCAACTTGTTTACATTATATATTTGTTATTTGATGTTATTCAGAACAGGAGGTTAAGTGGGTTGGAAAGAACGGAGAAAGATAATTGGGGAAGGTGTAGAGACTTGATAGTTCCTGGTGCAATGCCTAGAGGTAGACAGAGAAAGACATGGCAAGAGGTAATAAGGTTTGCTACAGAGGAATTTGAGTTTAGACCTGGGAAGATGCGATCATGCGATGATCAGATGGATACACGGTGTGAAAATAAGCAACCTCATCCACCAATAGTCTGAGAAGGAAGTTGCAAATTCCCAGCATCGAAGATGTTTCGCAATGGAACAGACTGCGTTTATACGGCCACCGGCATCGGCAGGATGACAATTTGTGGACGAAGAAAATCATGAGTTTACACGTGGAAGGGCCTACGCCGAGAGGGAGACCGAATCTCAGATGGAGTGATGTCATCGAAGACAACCTACAAAAACGTGGTCTGACACCAGATATGGCGGCAACCAAACGAGCCGGAGGGATGGCATCAAGCCTCGCGTTACACAACAGATGGAGCTCCAACCCGCTACAAGTGGACAACAGAGTGGAAATGACTAACAACAACAAGCTAACAGGCTAGATCAGATTAGAAGACGACTATTAATATACCCCATCTAACTCACGCTAGCATAAAAAGCGGACATTAAGCCGATAGATAGATTTGTCTCCATTTTAAGGCTGATTGCTGACACAACAACTTATCTTACTTATCTTTAGATGTAAGTTATTTTAGTTGTTATTGTCAGAACCAATCAGATTGCAGTAAAAGATTTACCCTTCAACATATTACTGGCTATACAAACCACAATTGTTATTACAAAAACAAAAATCGTATTCCCCAGTATAAAGCCATTTTTATTTTACAAAAGCAGCAGTGGCAGAGTGGTCTAAGCATTGCGCTCAGAATCAAGAGGTCCCTGGTTCGACACCCACTCGGGTTGAATCTTGCCACATCCCTGGAAGTACTGCGCTCAGTTTGTTTCTTGGTGAAGTGGCTTATTGATTTGGTTTATTAAGAATTGAGAGAGGGTTGGACCTTATATAACATCAAAATTTCTGTGGTTCTGGTGAAAAATAGACCCTAAACACAGGACTCTGTTGAGTCATAGGCCCTGCCTCTCCTTGGTTTTTCTAAGCAAAAAAAGAAGCAAAAGAAAAAAAAACTCCATGATTATTACCCCCCCCCCCGCCCCACACACACACATTGAAATCAAATGCTACCTGTTTATCGGTGGCCTTCTGTTCAATGCTACTAATAACTCTCCATGACGACCGTTTTGCCCCAACAATATTTTTGTAAGCCACAGACAGAAGGTTGCGTTCTTCGACAGTGAGTGGTTCACCTACGATCATCGTAACTTTTTTCATAGCGGCAGCCATATCATCGTACCTACAAGAGAGCACATTCAATAAATTCACTTCAATGCAAAAATTGCACTCTTAACATTGGTTGCATGGGGGTCATTCTCAGGTTTTAAATTTGATTCCGTCATTCTTTTCAGTTGTTAATCAGAATTTTAAAACCTGTAAAAACACACTGCTGCAAAGGTAAATCACTTAGGTTTTTCCACATAGTATGGAACATCAAACAAGTCAGGCTGTTTTTTGGTTGAAGCACATTGATAATAATCACTGGACGTAGAATATTTTCTTGCTGTGTTCCCAAGAATAGAGGTGCGTTTATGAATTCAAAAAAATTATGGAGAGTAAAAATTATTACATCTTTATCAACACAGATTCCATTATTCCTTGTTTAAACTTTGTTTTTCGTATTATATATATGTTAAGGTTTTACAAAAAAGAGAAATAAAAGTGTAATAGGCATAAATATTGCCTGTAAATATCGTAACCACCAATAAAATCTTGTTATAAACACTAAAGTTATGTGATAAATTATTGTCACTTTTTTATAATTATATTTGTTGTTATTAATTTGTGTGTATTTCTATGAAACAATTATAAAGAAAAACAGATTGACTCAAATAGAAGATCTAATAACACAAAATTATTTTCTAGAACTTGTGAAAAAAGCAGCTCTTCTAAAAAAAACTACTTCTATTTCGAAAGCCAAGCTTAGTTATGGTGGCACCAGTCAAGGGCAGGGCTAAAACCTTGAGTTCAAAGCATTGTGCTAAAAAAGCCGACAATATTTTTGACAGTAAGAGATTGAGCTGTTGAACTAGTCTTTAAATTGGGGTTAATCGACGTTGTACAAGTCACAAGCCCTTTGAAAACAGAGTATAACATTTTGTATGTTCACTTTTACTGACAACATCTGGTGGCTTTTGACCTATATACCATTTCCTCCAATTGCCAAAGTTTATATAGTCTGGAAAAATGTTAAACGCTTGTAAAAATGTATTTCTGTTGTGTCACACACCACAAATAATCATTCATTTGGCTGGATATTTGTTGATACTTTTAAGGTAATAAACAACTATTTTTACCGTGCGCTACTCCTGCATAACCTTTCCAATTGATTGACATACGAGAAGATTCTTTTGTTTTTAACAGTTACTACAAGCTCTGGTTTAATTTTGGTGTATAATTTTACATGAATCAAAAGTTCTTTGCGTACAAATGTTGAATAATTTTACGCTACAGTAGTTTTCTAAATATAACTCCTCAAATAACGAGACTAGTCATTCATTATAGCAGTGAAGTTGATCTTCTATAGCTTACAAATTGCACGTTGTTTCAGGACCAAAACACTGAGAACACTACCAATACACCCTAATATTCTCTATCAATTATGAAAAAACAAAAGATCCATCCATGGTCACTCGGAACGATTACCTAGTTTCAATCGATGAATGATGGCAAGTTGGTTGTGAATAGTTCACCGATAATCAAGTAAATAACTTTAAAAATTCGAAACATTCTTCACAATTAACATTTAAAAGGAAGTTATGTCAATTTTTGCATCACTGTGTGTGTACCTTGAACCAAGCCACACAAATTTCGTCATTCTACTGGGGGATTTTAAAAATAGTTTCAAAATATACTTGACTATTTCACCCTAAGGACTGGATTAACATCAAATAATGAGTGTCAATAAGCATCAATTTCTATTAAAACAAGAAGGTTGAATTTGGCTCAACCTTTAAAATTACATCCAACCCATATATGAATACTGTGCGGATATTTACAAACCAAGAAAGAAAAAATATTAAAAACCTTTCTGCTTGTTCAGCTAGTTTAGCTTTTTGAATCAACGCATCTTTTTCGGCCATGTTTCAAATATATTTACTGTTTTCTATGCGTTTTTTTCTTGTCCGCTTCCACAATCCACACCTTTACTCCAGAAAGAAAACGCATGAACTTTCTTTCTGTAAATTATGAATACAGATGTGCCCGTATGAAAACAGCGTAAAAACACATAATCTACTAGCCGCGAAAACTATATGGGCACCTATAAGTAAATGGGTGATACCCAGTCGAGTGGTTTTTCGAATTTATTTATTGTATTCGCCAACTGAACACTCCATCGCAGAGATTGACGTCATTTAACAACGCCATAACAAAACAAAAAAAGATCTTCACAAACTTATGTTCATGTTTCTAATTTCTCTTTTAAGTGTATACGCGCCAATAATATAATTTTCATAGAGAGAAAAAAGTTTGATTTTTTCGCCAATAAAGCCTTGTTGAGCTTATAACTAAAAGTTCCAATTTTTATTAAATTGTAGCAGTTCGGAGAGCGTTTGTGAACAATTGCTAAGAATGACATCATTTTTGAATTCAGCTCCTTTTTTGACAGCCAAACATTTCAAAACAGTTCCTATGCTACGTAACCCTTTACAAATCCAACGGAAAAACGAATTTGTTAATAAATTGTTTTTCACTAAATGTCAATCAATAAGGATGTCCAAAAGAAATGATTTGTCATAGAATAAGATGTCTTTCAGAATAACATGGCGATTTTTATTTTGACTTGTTTAAGCGAGGCAAAAAACCCCGGGAATATCATTTCAATGAAAGTTGTTCTTTTCGCGAAAAGATGGATGAACACTTAAGAAATGTCGAATCATGTTTAAAACATAACCCTGAAAAGACGACTGTGTCTTTAACCCTATTTGCTCTGACGCGGGGTCAATGTGACCCGCTCCGTTGGCTTAACCGGTTGGCCGAACGGTCTGAAATTTTATGAGAATTCCTCAA
The DNA here is from genome assembly GCA_963930725.1 of Candelabrum cocksii. Classification (NCBI taxonomy): domain Eukaryota; kingdom Metazoa; phylum Cnidaria; class Hydrozoa; order Anthoathecata; family Candelabridae; genus Candelabrum; species Candelabrum cocksii. The sequence continues at coordinate 9,790,632 of OZ005677.1, read as the reverse complement.
ATTTTATACCGGATCAGAAATAAAAAAAAAGATTTTGCCAGCATTCACATGTTTTACTCGGTGTGTTTGTTGACAGCGGTCGACTTTTTTTGTTTACGGCCGGGTTTGCGGTCCACTTTTTCTTTGCCCAAAATACTGCTTCAGGATGGATTCTGTTGTTTTTTTTAATCTAATAACTAAAAATAGGTTTTCCAAACAAGTTCAGTCTCAAATTAACTATTACACCCAATTGTAGACTTTTTTGGCAAAATTTTCCCAATCATTGACATATTTTGTGACGTCACCACATGAAAACATATATTTGCTGTCTGTACAACAACTTAAATCACATTCTTTTGTTTAACAACTTGAATAAGGTATATAAGTATGTATAAGGTCCTACCTTATCTCAGTTCTTAACCCGGTGTCGCGCGAAATTTATGACCTGCGAAATTTATGATCATGACAGATCTGCACATGCGCACACGGATCGTTTATAATAGTTTGTTGTTTTAAAAATATTTTATGCTGACTTTTCTAAAACTGACTGTATACAATTACGTTTTAAAGCGATCTGGTTGATACGAAAACAGGATGGAAAACACGAAAGTGGTCATGCTCCCAACCTGCCCATTGTAGGCAGAGTGATAACTACAACTGTGGAGTATTTGTTTGTTTTGTAAGTTTTCATAGTCGTATATTTTTTGGTTGTTCTGTAGCTAAATTAGAAAACAATTTCTGCATTTTGAATACTTGTGACTTGAATTTTTTTTGTCGTTGTAGTTTGCGCGCTGTGTAGCTCATGGTTGCTACTTGACCAGCACCATTGAACTAAATAAAGAAGGCAAGTCGATATTTGAAACTGTGTGTGTACTCTGTTATGATGATATGGACAGGTAAAATTGTAATAAATAATAACATTTCAGACAGAAACTTGTGTTATTTGTGAAGTTTTTTTATATATAAGTTTTAAATTAACAGACGCCAGTTTTTACTACCTTAGGGGAAGAAATTTTGGCGGGAAGAAATTATGGTGGAAACAAAATTTGGCAGATTTGGCGGGAATTTAATTTGGCGGATGCGAAATATTTTTAAATTTGGCGGGAATTTAATTTGGCGGATGGATAAAAAGTCAAATAGAAGTTGTTTTTTTTAAGCAAAAGAGTTTATTTTCGTATAATAAAATGAACTATAAACAAAAGAATAAAGTACGCACTGAGTGAAAATCACTCGTCAATAAAAAAGTCAAATGCATTTTTTTCGAAATTTTTGTCGCTTTCCCCTCCTCAATCAGAATCATCATCATCACTAGCGAGTCGAAGATTGACGAAATTCTCTTCTATCGGCGAAACAACAAGACGTGTCAAATGGGAAGTGAAACACCAGTCGGTCATCTTCCAATGGAAATTTCAAGGGCAACTAAGTTTCTTGCTGACCGAGGCGCAGACGTTACTATACAGTTAATTGGTAATCAGTGCAGGAGATCTCCAATAATTCAAGGCGGTATTGAGATTCCATGCAAAGTAACAGCAAAGATTTCGGGGACAGTAATTAATCTTTTGATCATGGAGAAGTACGCACAACTTGTAAAGGAATTGTATACAGAACGTAAGAACGAAGTGATTTTGGGCTCTGTCTTGCAAGCTGAGACTACTGAAGACGCCTCGATAAATGTAGCCCCAAGTAATGTGCGTGCCCCAAAAAAGAAAAATCGATCGAAGTGCAAACAAAGGATATTCGACAGTTTTTTAATCAAGGTGAAACAAGTACTTAGTAATCAACCTGAACCAACATCATACGAAGAGGAACAGACAAACAAGACAATCATATTTTGAACAAAGCACAAAAGGGAAAATAACGATAGCATTACTTTATATTTCATAATATTTCTTCTCAGTTTGTATCCTTACATTCTCCAAGTAACAAATATTCTCATTTTACTTCGAAAGTTTGGCAAATTTTCATATTTTTGGCTGTGTTTAGGTGTGTGCAGATTAAGCGGATAGAAAAAGATGATAAACAAAGAAAAAATAAGACAAAACGAAAGGGAAAAAAATTAATTTGGCGAATGCCGACATTTTTTTAATTTGGCGGGAATTTAATTTGGCGGATTTTTACGAAGTCCGCCAAATCCTCCAAATTTTCTTCCCCTAAAGTAGAATGACTTTTAGGTTAGAAATTGGTGGGGTAACTGGGGTTTCATTAAGGTAGTTCCGAATGAAAATTTTCTGAAACTTCCCAGAGATAACTTTTATGATAAGCACATATTTAAGCCCCGCACAGACGAGCAATTTTTCCTTAACAAGTTTTGTTTGTTCGTGTGTATGGCCAAAATACAATTAAGGACCTTAATACAAATATCTTTCTTATTACATATGAGAAAACGTGGCATTGACCATTTATAGTGAATCAAAAACCAGGCAATAATAAAATAACAGAATTAAGTTCTAGATATCTTCACGTTTTCGGGTATATATTTGCATGCGGTAACATTTATATACTCGATTGCTGTTTTTTCGTTTGGGTCATAAATTTCGCAAGCGTCATGAATTTCGCGCCCACGTGCGCACGTGCGCATGATCACGTATATCGCAAGGATCGTAAATTTCGATTGACACCGGAAACATGAAACAAATCCTAGAAACTCTAGAATAAGCCACTTCACCAAGAAACAAACTGAGCGCAGTACTTCCAGGGATGTGGCAAGATTCGACCTGAGTGGGAGTCAAACCAGGGACCACTTGATTCTGAGCGCAACGCTTAGACCACTGTGCCACTGCTGCTTGAATGGCTCTGAATCAAAAGTAACCATCGGAAGAGTCGCACATTAACCGAGATGCTTGCTTGGTTGTAGGGACACCACATGTTGTGACGTCACGGAATACTTTCAAAAAACACGCATAGCATTCAAACTAGAAATAACAGTCGCATACTACGGCTGCCGAAACTCGAATACTACGGCTACCGAAAGTAAAACTTGATTGTGGTAGAAAATCGTTTTATTTCTCCCGAGACAAATTGCACAATGAACTGCCATTGGTAATAAGATCAACAAAAGATTTTTTCACTTTTATACGAGGACACGCATTGGCAGCAAATTTTATAAATTGACGGACGTGTAAAAAAGCAGGTCAAAGATTAGTGATATAATTTTGTTTTAAATTTGTGAGGAATAGCAAAAAAATGTTTAATTGAATAATCATAAATGTTTTTTCCAAACACTTCTAAAAAATAGATGTAAAACGTTTATAACCACTTTAACGAGCCCAGCGAGTGTTTGTTTCTATGGCGACACTTGCTGATTAATTCTGTTCGCTTATTCAGCAATCCTCTGGGTTCTGAACAGACAATACAAACTTTTTCTGCCAAGCATAAGTTGCAGACTCGTGAGCCAGGTTTGTATGGGCAAGCACTTGACGCAATACTCCATGTTATATGGTAATCGACCCCCTTTGTCTTCCCTTCATCTTTTAATTTCCAACCGAGTTCTGATAGGGTAGTTTCTTTATGGTATTTTTTGTGCCGAAATGATTTTGTATGATTATAGTGTCTAGTTTTAAATTCCCCTTCACACAGTCCATAATATGTGGCCGTCATGTCGCTATATGTGACGTCCGCTTTGTACACAATGCTGGTTGCAAGACAATCACCGTTTAGAGGGCAATTCCCTTTGTCTCGACAATTACATGGTGGCTGTATAAGTGTTTGTTTGATTAAAACTTTAGTGTTATGCTGTTTTACAAAGTTCTGCACATTCGTCATACAACAATAACTTAGTTTAAGCGTGTTTTTGTTAAGTATTTTAAATTACTTATGAGTTCTTGTAAAATGCTTTCTGACAATTTTGAGAAACTCCTTGCCGACATTTGTTTTGACGTTTATGCTATATGGTGGGTTAACACTAGCTTTACGGAAAAATTTCTACCCCTAGATTTACGGAGGTGTCGTTTTCGATACCAGTTTTATTTTGCACATTCCTTTTCTCATATGCGCTTTCTAAAGCGATAATATGATTCATTGTGACACTTGAAGCAAAAAGAAGTGGATTATTTTCAAACAGTCAAGTTTTCACACACAACACGGTTACAAAACATTTATAGCTTTACACAGGCTGTGCACTTCACGTAAATCATTCTGAAATTGTCTTGCGAGCATTTTCCGCAAGTTGGTTTGTGGCAGGAAATGCAATTCGATATTGTGTTGTTGGCGCAACCTTTACCGTGACATTTTCGACGCTTTCGAATCCCTTCATCGATTATTTCTCCTGGCTGCGCTGTGCTGGTGCTCACGCCAGGTTGTTTGTATAGCAGAAGTTCCACCAGCGTCAATATAAACTGTCGGCGTGTTGTGTAATTTTTTAATACTTTTTTGTAGAGTATGTGGGAGTTGATGGCTGCAATGTCCAAAATGTTACCCCAAACAGCTACTGGCCATCTCCGAGTTGCTGACCTTGTTGTATACAACCTGGGCATTTTGCTGAAATTGGCTACTACAACAAAAGGTGTCGAAAACGACACCTCCGTAAAACTAGAGGAACATTTTTCAGAAGCGCAAAAACTAAGCTGATAAAGATTTTCGAAAACTTTTAAAAGCTGCAATACACTCTAGATAAAATCTTAGGAAAAGTCGAGAAGCCTCATCGATGTGTGGTAAAGGGTTCAGAAGATATAAAACAAGAGCCGAGCTACGAAAACGACACCTCCGTAAAGCTAGTGTTAAACCAAATGACCTTTCTGTTTCTGTTACGTCTTTCTGTCTTTCGGTTGTCGTACGTCATTTTGTTAAATCCACTAGCAGAGAGTGCAGCTTCATACTGGTGTTTTGCGTTGCTAAACTTTGTTTCGTCGCATGATGTTTCACAAATTCGCTTTATAATCATTTCAGAGATTGCGCGTAGAACTGAGTTTGGATGGTTTGATTTTATATTTACATATAAAGGATCGTTTCCAGGTTTTCTGTAAAGGCTGAATATATTTGTTGTTATGTTAAAAGAAACATCCAAGAAGTCTGTTTGGGAGAGGTTTGTTTCAATCGTAATTGACAGTCCTTCATCTTTGAAAATAGAAATGATGCTTTTTCTTAGTCTGTCTGTTAAAACTACGGCTAAACCGTCATCTCGGTAAAGTCCGACATGTCGTCTATCAAGTAATCTTTCTAATTCGCTTAATAAGTATAAACCGACGAGTTCACACGTTTCTGCGCCGTCATACGAACCCATGTCGAACAACACATCTCTTCTTTTCACCCATGATATGGATTTGTCAAACAAAAGCGATTTTCTGGCAAGTTTTATAACGTCAACGATATCATCCTTAATCTCAGTTATCGATTTAGCAAAGTCTAGAGATTTGCCGAGGAGTTTCTCGGTAATTGATGGGTAAAATTTGACTAAGTGTCGAATTTTACGAATCTTGACTTTCGATGGGATGGTAAGTTTGTAAACAAATCTAAGACGGATGAGGTATTTTGCAACTGGGTTTACTCGAGAGTGGTTGACGAAACTGATTTTACTATTTCCTCGAGATATCTCTTGCTTATTACACCTATGTCCGACTTTGCTGGATTAACGAGTCTGCACTTTACGTTATGGGGAAAGTTTTCCTTGTGGTCTTCGATGGTTATATATGAGTTTCGGTCGACGTATCCTTCCATTTTTGAGTCTAGATTTAATGCTTTAGCATTTCGTTATGTTTTCAGTCAGGAGTTTATCGTATTGGTCTGGTGAAAAGTTTATAGATGTTGTTCGATTTGTCGGCGAACACAAAAAGGTTGTTTGACGCGCGAATTTCTGCAAGGTCGTTTTTCAGTTTCTCTTGAAATTCGTTTTTTTACGTGGTCAAACTGTATGTTACGCGCCATATTGTAAAGGTCTTTTTCAAATTCTGCGAGATTAGCGTTGCTAGGCGGAGAAACATTTGATTTGAATCCAAAGGTTGTTCTGGATTCTTGGCTTTCGCTTTCGTTTTCGTTGAAAAAAAAACGTGAATACGACAGTATGTAAAGTTTGTTAACAAAGTCAGTTGATATATTCACGAAAATTTCAAAATTATGATATAATTTTTAACTTTTGATGTCAGTTATTGTTTGTTGGTTGTTCCTCCATTGTGTGTTCAAATAAATAAATAAATATATAATAATAAATAAATATATATAATATAAAATGAATAAATACCTGATATTGTTTTAAACGAAATATTAAATCTTTACATCTTTTTTTCATCTGTCTAACCACCCATCCGCTGCTTAAAAATCAGTAACACAACCAAGTTCCTTTGCAAAGCTTTTGCATTGAGAATGGCTTTGATGCTGGACATTTAAGAGCAACTTATGGCATGTTTTATCATGTTTAACAATTATTTTTTTTAACGATGGGATTATTCGGTTCCATTTCCAATTTTTTTTTGATCTCTGTATCGCTGACCTCTTAAAAAACACTTTCATCAGGTTTAATGTTCTTTGTTTATTCCTCTTGAACACTCTGTTAAATATGTTAAACCCATTGACAGACGTATTGCGTATCTTTCCAAACGTAATCCAAATATTGAAAATTCCCGTTAAAACCAACTCTCGCTATAACGTACGATTTTCAAAGTGGACGACAATGACGTATTCTAGCGGGCTGACGCAGTTATCATGGAAGTGATGAGTAAAGATAAACACTTATTTTTTTCATAAGAACCAGGTAAATTGGGTTCAGCTGTTGCGTAATCTTTTTCGCTGCATCACAAACTACCTACCCAACAGAAAACAAGCAGTAAGAGTGAATGAGGAATCTCTTCATGGTTGAACGTTTTGAGTGGGGTTCCTCAAGCAAGTGTTTTAGGCCCAATCCTTTTCATTACGTTTGTAAATGATATGTCGAAAATGTGTTGTCATCCCAAGCACTGCTGTTTGCCGATGATTCGAAGATTTTTAATACTGACCTCTTCACTTTGCAAAACGACGTTCTTCAAACAACGTAATGCCTCGTATAAGCGCCTCCTTAAATAAGCGCCCACCCTCTTGGTTAAACTATTAAATAAGCGCCCCCATCGAATAAGGGCCCATCCCTCAATCTTCAGAAACGGGCGCCTATTCGAGTTTTTGGCAAAAACAGTAGCACGGAAAGAAGAAAGGCAACGGAACAGTTTTTTTCTAGTTTTCATTCTTATTTTTATTTTCCATTTCTTTATAACAGGGAAACTTTTTTAAAAGGCTGCCGTAGGATTAAGGTGACGGATTGTGGCAACTTGAAGGCACCCCCGCGAAGAGAAGTGGTACAGTGAATTCTGAAATCATGGGATATGTTGACGAAAGAAATGATTCGAGATTCATTTGTGCAATGACTTGCGCTACGGATGGAAGCCAAGATGACTACATCGCATGCTTCAAAGGAAGGGTAAACCTTGTCACAAAGGCCGTACAATGCTGAAAGAGCAGTTTGAATATATGAATACGGAGGAAGCAAACCCGTTTCAAGCCGATGAGAGTGGTATTGCTGACGCGAGTCCAGACATGTTACTCGTCAACGAAGACAAGGAGGGTGACGAAGATGTGGAAATAGACATTTTGCGAAAGAAAAAAGTGTTTCTATTAAAAACCGCCTTTGATTTATGTTCAATTTTTCTGAATTGCAAATAAGCGCCCCCCCCCCCTCGAATAAGCGCCCACCCTAGAGCCTCGACAATTGAATAAGTGCCCAGGCGCTTAATCGAAGCATTACGGTATATAGATGGCTCAGAACTGGAAGGCTAGATTTAACTCTACAATTTGTAAGGTTTTTTGTATGTCGGTAAAGACAATTTGTGTCACAATTATTACATGCTTGATGATAACTGCAACAACACATGTGTAATCGAGTGACAAAGATCTAGGCATTTTAGTTGATAGTGACTTGCAATTTAATAGTCAAGTCATTCTTCAAGTTAAAAAAACAAATAGGCCGCAGGGTCTCATTCGCCGAACGAACACATACTTGGACATTCTATCATTCCGTGGGCTATTTTTATCCTTCGTGAGGCCATCATCATCATCATCATCATCATCATCATCATCATCATCATCATCATCATCATCATCATCATCATCATCATCATCATCATCATCATCATCATCATCATCATCATCATCATCATCATCATCATCATCATCATCATCATCATCATCATCATCATCATCATCATCATCATCATCATCATCATCATCATCATCATCATCATCATCATCATCATCATCATCATCATCGGTTTATAGTCCATAATTAGTCCATGCAAGCATGGGTTGGACTGTTCATGCGTATTGCAGTTCTCCATTCAGCACGATTCTTTGCAAGCTCTTGATTGAGTCCTGTTGCACGTAAGTCATGTTTGATCACTTGATGCCACGTTTTTCGGAATTTTTCACGTGTCAGAGCACCACGGACTTTTAAAGACTGAACTTTCTTCAGCCAGCTACAGTCCTCGAATACTGTATTACAGTTTGGTATCTGTATCTTAAGAGAGATAAAAGCTTTATTGCGAAGGTTTTAAGAAGAGGGTCAAATTAGGAAACGGGTTTAAGGATAAACAATATGCGGACCATTTAAAAGCACTTGGGCTTCCATCTATGTAGTATAGGCTTGAACGAGATGACATGATACAAATATGCAAAATTCTAACTGATGAAAAACATATTTCAAGACATTTGTTTAATGTTGATAATACTGCCATAACTAGAGGTCATTGTTACAAATTGGAGAAAAGTTTTGAAAAGTCGGTAATCCGGCAACACTTCTTCGGTATGTAATCGAGCGTTATTTAAGTCCCAATCGCAAAAATTAATGCCCTTAATATACAGGGGACCATGCATAACAATCTAAATAGGCTTGTGGTGAAACTTTTAACACTTGAATATGATATTACACCTAAAGGACTTTCGAATTCTGCCGTGTACCTTTTTGGAAAACTTGTCATTGATGACGTCACAAGTGTTGTCTAAATTTCAAAAAAAATGCTTATTTTGGTTATTTAACCTACTTTTAAAGCTTTTATGGATATGCTTTAAGGCTTATAAACTAGTTTACCACCTTTCTAAAGTATTTCGATAAATTCACTTGCTTTGTGACGTCATAATTGTTGTTTGTTTAAAGAAAAATAAACATGTCGCATAACACTCTCGCCATTTTTCCATACTCGCACCGAGCGACATATTTTCCAGGTTTCCATTGAAATTTGAGTTTTAACAGTTGTAATATCATTTAACCGTCGCCTGCTTGCATGTGACTCGTATATCATTTCAGAAAAAAGGTTTTGTTAACCAAATTTTGCATTTTGAAATAAACGCCCCTCTTAATTAAACGCCCCTTTTGAATAAACGCTCCCCTAAAATGCTCAATTTTTAAATAAACCCCCGGGGCGTTTAATCGATCATTTACGGTAGTTAAACTCAAATTTATATATCACAAACCAAACGTTTTAATATGATTCGGGCCAAGAATCAACGGAATAAGTAAATAAATATAACGATGTATATACAGTTTTCAGAGTATAAAAAGTTGAGATATGATTACGTAATTTATAATCTACGGTTCCTATCCGGAATCGGATGTGTCACTGGATGAACACTCAAAAAAGTCGGATAAAGGCTCCCAACCATCATCGTCGCTGTCATAGACAATCGTGTTTTGGTCTACCGTGAGTTCCTGTACAAGTCTGGGCTTCTTATGAGGTGGTAAAGATAATCTTTGTTTGCCTTTGAACCATACCAGCCGCATGCATTTATCAATTTCCCGCCATTCAAATTGATCCAATGAATCTGATACTTCGATACCCTTTTTTGTGCAATTCTCCCATATGTAAGCCAGGAAGTGCGCTCTTAAAACATGTTGTTTGCACGAATCTGGATCGGGAGGTAATGTACGTGATATTTTCCTGACTCTTTGTTTATATAATCGGATTCTGGTGTCCATGTACGACTCGTTTGGTTTACCTCTACACATTGCAATCTGTATAAACTTCATTGCATTTTTTATATTTTCTTCGGAAAGTATATTGGACATACTTTCTTCCAGTTGAGTTATAAAGAATAACAAACTTTTTGACTCTTTCATAATTCACTTGAATATAGAATACTTTCCGATTCCAAAGAAGTATGAACAACCTGTAATAGAATGACATTCAAGAATATGCTGAGAAACAGTTGGTTGAAGATACTGTAATATGATACTAATGTCGACAAATCATCCAGATTTGTGACAGTATTACCATTTTTCATCTGGCTGAAAGAATGAATATCTGTGTATAAGTAGCGTAAAAACATCAGAATCAGCCGATACAATTACACAAGGAGTATCTTCTAACGATGCATGTAATATCATTCGGGTATCAGCCACCTCGTGGTTACAATCAAACAAAAACTTTGTCACAACCATTGGATATTTGCCATGTTTTATTCCTTTCAGTAATGGTTATATCCGACGGCAGTAATAATTTTGAAGCCTGCTCTTCTAAATACGCAGCAAACAGAGAAATCAAATTTTCTTTGTTTTGTTTATTGTACATACCTTTTTCCACTTTATTGATTTTTCAAACAATGAATTACAGCCCTTATTCTAAAGATTTACTCTTTTTTCTTAATACTTCTTTCACATAAGAGGCACCGATCTTCTTCTTTGTCACCAAACGAAATGAACGATGGGGTAGGCTCAACACGACTCACTAAGCTATATCAAACGGCAGATATTCTATAACAATGATAAAAGTATATTTAGGTATTCTATTGTTCTGTACTATACCTAACAACATTGTCTTTTAAATAGCCTTAGCATTATCATACTGGCACAAACTACTGTCACACAGAAAAGCTGTAAACCTATACCATAAAGTTAAAATCTGCTTTATTACCTTAACTTTTTTAAAGCTTTATGCGTATAACTTAATACTAAAACTTATGGTAACAATACATTGTGTTCCTGCAATAATATGGTTTATTAACTACACATAATTTTATGTGACATCATACGTTCTAATAAGTGCTATTCCATGACTATGAATCTACCGTATGCGCTTCATTTCTGCTAAAGTTTGTAGTTTTTTGTATCTACCCTAAAATTTTAATTAATATTATAATCTCTTGTTTTAGTACTACACACCCCAGTTAAAGTGTCAGGTCACATAAAGCACACAACATAGCCATAACCATCACATTTATACTCTGAAAGCTGTATATACATCGTTATATTTATTTACTTATTCAGTTGATTCTTGGCCCGAATCATATTAAAACGTTTGGTTTGTGATATATAAATTTGAGTTTAACTATATAATATAGTACATGATCAAAATTAGATAAAGTTTGCGTTATTTTCTATTTTTCTTTAAACAAACAACAATTATGACGTCACAAAGCAAGTGAATTTATCGAAATACTTTAGAAAGGTGGTAAACTAGTTTATAAGCCTTAATGCATCCATAAAAGCATTTAAAAGTAGGTTAAATAGCCAAAATAAGCAATTTTTTCGAAATTTAGACAACACTTGTGACGTCATCAATGACAAGTTTTCCAAAAAGGTACACGGCAGAATTCGAAAGTCCTTTAGGTGTTATATCATATTCAAGTGTTAAAAGTTTTACCACAAGCCTATTTAGATTGTTATGCATGGTCCCCTGTATATTAAGGGCATTAATTTGTATATAAAGGTAGAGGCTCTAGTATACATATGTAATATATAGACTTCTAAATATATATGTAATGAACTTTATACTGATATTACGAAATACAAATTCAACAGGGAAGAACTTTCTTTAAAGTATCTTAAATTAACTTACAGAAAGAACAAAATAAAATAACAAAAGAATATCATATATGAAGCATCTAATTTGTCAAATTATCAGGAGAAAAAATACATTGGACTGTGCGAAAGTACTTTCAAGAAGCGGTTTGCAAACCATAAATCGTCATTTTTCAATGAAAGGTACAGAAGCAGCACTTCACTCTCTGTTGAAATGTGGAAAATAAAAGAATTAAACGGCACTCCCACTGTCACCTGGAGAATCGTTAAAAAAGCGAAACCTTACAGATTTTCTAACAAAATACTCACAGATTATACTTTTGCATTTTTTTATATTTTGGTTGATTATTGTTTTTAGACTATTATTCGTGGTTCTTTACTTTCTACTTTAAACTTGCGTTAAAACGCGGAAAGCATGTATAGAAAACGCGCGCGGCGCATAAACAACACGAAATTCCGCGGAAAGAGCTTCAGTTTCATCGCCCGTGCAAAATTACATTTCGAATGCTGATATCCGAATATCGATTAGTGGCTGTATGACACCCAAGAAGCTGAAAAATAAAGAACGTATAACTTAAAAAAGAGAAATAATTTACTGGAATAATTAGAGCGCACCTCGATTATCCAAACTCAAAATTACAATATTTCTTATCTCGATTAACCAAACAAAAAAAATAACTTTTCTTATTAACCAGACAAAGAACAAGGAATGAGTCTACTCATTCCCTTGACGGAATTATTTTTGATGGTATACGAGTTCCCTCGCAATTGTTATCTCCAGAATAAGCCACTTTAACGAGAAACAAACTGAGTATTTCCAGGGATGTGGCAAGATTTGATCCGAGTGGGACTCGAACCAGGGACCTCTTGATTCTGAGCGCAACACTTAGACCACAATGCCACTGCTGCATGATCAAGTACAGCTATCAGATTCTCTCTTAACTGCACACCACAAACATATGGTTCACCATCTTTGCTGCACTTACCGGACAAGGTTTTTTTAGTCCAAAATTTGTTTCAGTCTAGCCGCACGACCCGAAGTTCAACCGAATAATTGAAACACCCACAAGTATTTACAAGAAAAATAGGAAACTTAATCAAGTTAAAATAATCATGAAAATTTAAGCTCACTCGTTAAAAGTTCAAACATTGTGACGTCACGATTCCATATCCTTGCCTTCGTCGGCAGATTCCTTTTTATGTTCTTCTTTATTGTATGCTGGCTGACCCGGCGTCACGATTGTGCCGCCCCAAGACGTTATGTCCGTATCCAGCGCAACGACCGGTTGGCCATCAATACCGAGAATTTCGTGATAGGCTCCTAAAAATGGGAAATTTGACAGGAAATGAAAAGTGAAAATTTTCCTGAAAGATTCCTAGAAAAAAATATTAATTATCAAAATAAAAATAAATAATATGAATTTAAAAATAGAGAGAAATACTTAAAAACCCAATAAATAGCAAAAAGAAATGAAAAGGCGAGTCCCGATCGTACCATGACTCAGCGTTCTTAAGAGCGTCTGGGCAGTCAAACACATGAGGTCTTGCTCCTCCAAACTGAGCACGCTGTGAGCTCGCACCTGGCCACTCTCGCACGGATCAACGATTCCGAGCGAACCTGGGAGGAAGCAACCCGCTGCCAACAGCTGAAGAGATCGCCTGCAATTAAATTAAATTATTATTATTTAACAGAAAGGTTTTTAAATATTGTTTTAAATTTTGCAAATAATTTCCTTCTGAAGAAGTCAGAAACTCTCTGTCCAGATTTCGTACAATGTTGGAAATTAATTGGGTTTGCAGAACTGAAAATTAAAAATTTTCAGTCCACAGATTTTATGCAAATTTCGGGTAAACAAGACCTTCGCCCCATTGACCCAAAACTACATATTTTTTTGTTTTTTTAAGAAAAAATGAACTCACAAAGTAGAATAAATGAGATTAGAATTAAAAACAAAAGAGAATAAGTGAACAAAAAGAATGAATTTCACAAACCTGAAGGCGACGTTGATGGGTAACGGGTCCCGGGTATTCGAAGGCAGGGTTGCACTTTTGAACGCCTGCAAAGATATCATGGGCGTTTGGTGCAAAAATGTCTAGTTCACCAATAACAATTGCACTTTAAGTAGAGATTGAGATTAGAAACAAAATCGAGTTTCAGTTGTCGAGATTCTCAAGAAAGTGCCAAGTCAGCAAGAATTTTATTTAGTTTCTGCCAAGCCCAGTGTCTGGGACACAGGCAGCAGTATAATCAAAGCTACAGATACTAACTATTAGTTATGGAATCGCCGAAAATCTTACCAGGAGGTCTATGAGCCACGGAGTCAGCGCGGAGAGACCCGAGTACCTTTTCTTCAAATCCTTGAGCAGTCGTACGAGCACGCGCACGGTCGTGTGCGACGCGTTGTCCTCGAACCATCGCGAGTGGCGGATGGTGGCGAGCGCGCCCTCCAGCAGCTTCACGTCCACGAGCTTCTCGGTGTCCACTTCAAACAGGTTCTTGGGGAGGGTGGTGATGAGAACGCGCACCAGCGCCCCGTCGCATGACGTCGTGTTGAAGCCCCCCTCGTTCGCTTGCGTCGGGTAGTCTGAAAAATGAAACAACACGCAAGGCCGTAACAACTTGAAAATGTTTGCAAACATTTTCAAGTTGGAAACTTAGAAAAAAATCTGTGGAAAAGTGGTTGGCCGACAAAGTAAATTTTCTAATCTGAAAGCTCTAAATCACACATTACAAGGCTATCTTCATCCCTTGAGAAGGAAATGATTTGTAAAATGTTTCACTTCCATAGAACTTAATAATATGCAAAGTATAATCGAAAAGATTTTTGGGGGGCCATGGACCCCCCCCTGCCCCCCGGTTGTTAGGACCATGTATAATCGAAAAGACATTGAAAAGATATTTGAGTGGAGCCAAAGGCATTAATAATCATCATCATTTCCATGCTAGAATGTCATATTTCAACAGATGATATTCCCCACAATTGTGTAGGTTTAATCATTTGATGATTCATTGGAGCAGATGTTTTTACAGCTGGATGCCCTTCCTAACGCCAACCCCAGTGAGAGAGAAAACAGTGGTGAGTTAACCCACGCAAGATACCAACTTTGCATTTTAAACTCTGTGGCAGCTGTGCATAAAGGGCATGGGTGATTATATCACTGAGGTCAAAGATGTTACATGACCCGCTTTTTGTGAAAGTCAAACTCTACTTGATAGAAAAAAAAAATGATCTACCATGTAACAATGAGATGGTATCTAAAAAAAACATCCCTTAAAATTAACCCTAACAGAGTACTTTATTAGTTTCTTCTAAACATTTCAAACAATCAGGAGTCACTAATCACTATTACCTTTATCGGGGGATTGAGCTTTCAGTTTTTCTTCCACAACGTTCGCCAAGTTCTCAATGTCGTCAGCTGAGAGAAGATAAAATCACATTGAAACAGTCTTCTATACTTCAACGCGTGGATAACAAACAAATTAATGCCAGAAATGTGGTTAGGTCTTGGATAATACTTAGCCGAATCACTCAACTAGTCAGCTAACCAATTTGAGCTTGGATTATGTAGAAAGTCTACCTATTCTAGCAATAGGGGATACCTAGCGCCCTGAGCTATGTTCTATAGGCGTGTATCAGGTAGAGAATTTCTGCAAATATCTCAACTGTTAATGCCAAAAGAAAAGGGGTTTGAGAGGAATTGAACCCCATCTTTTTTCGATTGGAAATCACTATAACCAGTCAGCTAAATGACCTAGATAGATGCTCAATTACAATAGTCTCAAGTCTCGCTTCCCCAATAAATGCAAGATTGATCAATGGAAATAAATCTCCAGTTAACTCCAATCAATGGAGATAAATCTTCAGTTATCTCCAGTATTCTCTCACACCGAGTAGTTTATTATTTGTCACATTCATTTTTTAAAACTCGTGTTTTGGAACTCTGGTGTATACCCCTACATCAACATTTTGTTGTTGAAATGGTATCCTCAAACTAGGTTTCAAGGCATTGAAGAAACAATCCTGTCTCTCCATATACCCGCTTTTTTCCTAAAACTGAAGCGCTAATTAGAGTAAATACTCTTTTTACATTGTAATATCTCCAGAAAACAAACCACTCTAGAATAGAATCATTAGAATAGGGGAGCCCCAATCCTCCAATCCCCTTCTCAACCCTAGAAACAACATAGGGGAGCCTCAATCCCCCTCCCTCTCAACCCTAGAAACAACACATAGCAACATCAAATGAGTAATTACAGGAAGGAGTGCTCTTCAATATCACGACCAAATCAGCAACAGGGTGTCCAGACAACATGGTTCCTTTTTTGTACGAGCCCACAGCTCGCACTTCGTCGACCGGGATGTTGAGACCAATTGAAGATAAGATGAGACCTTCAATGACCACTTCAACCTGTGTGCGCAAAAAAAATATTTCTCAGAGCGTAACTTGACACTCGAAACGAATTTCATGTTTGACAAAAGCAAAAAAAGACGAAAAAATAAAATAAAAGTCAAATAAATAAAATAATTCAATTGATCATATTTAAAGTTTTGCAAATTAACCCTAATGTTGGTAACGGTGGTGTCTATTCCCTTTTCGTTAGCACAAGACAGTAGGTGTAACTGTTGAGGCGGGCGCCACTCCTACCACCAACACCCGTACTTTACCGCATCGAAATGCTACTCATTCGCTGAGTCGGCGAGGCCAGGAGGAATTGAACTCGCAACCTCAGAAATCTGAAATTGCAAGCGCTCTACCAACTGAGCTATCCCGATGCAATCATATTTTGATATTTATTATATATATATATATATTTATACATTTAGATATTAGATATTGAACGACAAACCTTTGAAACTAAGTTTTGTACAGAGCTTTGTTCCACAGTTGAGGGTGTTAGTTCCTTTGTCTTCTTCACCAGCACATCGCTTAACGCTGAGTCGTCGAAATCTTTAGTCGCTCGTTCGAAATGCGAATCCGCCATCATGGGGTCAAACGAATGATGCGTGACCAAGTATTTTCCGGCACCACGCAGGGGTCCGGTGGGCCCCATTGGACCGCCCAAACCCATGGGACCACGCAACGGCGCAAACATCTGCGGTGGCCCACCTCGGAAATAACCACCGGCTCTCCTGCAAAAACATTGAAGTGCAATTCATCATCATCATCATTTACATTTTTCACGTCTATTTTCCATGCTAGCATGGGTTAGACGGGGTTTCAACAGATGATATTCCCCACAATTGTGTAGGTTTAATCATTTGATGATTCATTGGAGCATATGTTTTTTTTACAGCTGGATGCCCTTCTAACGCCATCTCCAGGAAAACAGTGGTGAGTTAACCCACGCAAGATACCAACTTTGCATTATAAACTCCGTGGTAAGAAGGGCATGGGTGCTTATATCCACGAGGTCAAAGATGTTACATGACACCCGCATACCGACAATTAAGAGTAAAATTCTAAATCAAAGCAACCATCAAACACAATTAACTTACGAAAAGTGATTGGCTATCTATTTTATTTAATCAAAATAGGATTATTTTTTTTGTCAAAATAAGGAAATTTCAAAAGACAAATGATATTATTTACATCAGATTTTTTTAAAAAAATACTAAAAATACTATCAATATCAAGTATACCTTCTCCCTGTCATTTTGGTTCTTGTCATATTCAATAACTTATTTTCCTGGAAAACAACATAAAACAATGAAGTACAACTATGATCAAACATGAAGTTGACTTTTAAATGAAAATGTGCATATATTCATAATAATAATAATAAGATCAGAGAAATAAGCAATGGGATTTAATAAAAAAAATTTATGTAACAATAAAACGACGTTAACATCATATTAAAACATTTTTTTTTAAAACCATACAAGAAATGTAATATATTATATATAAACATTTATTATTTATTTAATAATTATGCACCCAAAAAAAAAACATATTAAAAAACGATTTAAAAAAAAACTCAAATGTGCAATGAATATACAAAAAAAAATTGTGAAAAGAAAATGAATGAAAAAAACAAACAACAAAGTATCAAAACTCAAATAATTTTGCCTGTAAATTCCAAAAACAATTTTCAAAAATGTTCGAAAATAACCCTTTTTAATTAAGTAAACGGAGAAAAAACATTTCAGTGTTAAGTCTTGTGACAGACTTGAGTCAAAGATCCGATAAACCTTCTGCGTTTGAATTTACCTGGAGGGTGTCGTATTTTCCAGAACAGAAGTTTTTATTGGCAATTATATTCCTCATTCCCACGAGAGTTGTCATTGCGCAACTCACAACCTTCATATAAGTGACTCATAAATTAAAAAAATCATTGACAAATATATATATTACTTGGTGTTAAAAAGATTTCAAATGTCAGTAATCAACGCTGTATGTTTTTAGGGGGCCGTCGGGTGGGCACAAAAACAGGTCCTTGCGCAGTTGGGAGACAATCGACGACACTTGACGTTTGTGATGCGACTGAAATTGCCCCGTTTGCGACTTCTTTGTCGAAACTATGTTATTGACACGGGTTAACATGCGAACAACTTCCATCTTGTGGGAATACTTCCGAAACACCTCGACAATGGCTTGGATGAACCTGAACACAAATAAATATCAACAAAATCAGGCTTACTAACTTACCACGTTAAAATTCAAAATCAAAGATAAAAAATCTGTAGACAATTTCTGGACCATTTCTGAAAATCTATGATCAGTGAACATTAATTTAATTTAAATTTCCCAATTTGCTTTTGTCTAAACAAAATCTCATTTTATTAGTTAGAACAATATCTCACCAAGAACCTTTTGCTGAATTTCTCCACGAATAATATCCTGCATGGAAAACAAACCAGTAAGTATTGTAGATCAATATGTCCTTCGTAACAACGATTGGCATTTTGTGTTATCTCCTTGTTTTACAAAGAACCAAAAAATTTAACCAAAAAAAAGAAGAAATTGGAGAAGAAATGGAATCTGCTATTTTTCGTAGAGAAAAACATCCTTAATTATACAATAATCATCCAATTGTAACAAACAAGTTTCAAGTTTTTCGGAATTCAGTTCATTTCATTCAATTTGATTTTCTCGCTTTTTTCAAACTCACCACGTTAAAAACTTAACGAAATACCATCAAATGCTAAAAGTAAATTTGACCACACCCTTGCTCCAAAATAATCAAGGTTCGAATACAAAATGGTTTCTAAATGGTTGGAAGCATTATTATCATTTCGCTGGAACTTATAGTAAAAACCTGGTTTCTACTTACCAGTTTGAGCGTCTACAACAAATAATGAGTTTGTAATCAACCTAGCCCTATATTTTTGCCAACATTTTCTAGCTACAATAGCCAAGTAGGACTTTAATGAGAAAAAGAGAAATGTTACATGATTGTTATAAATTTCTGTTTAGTTGTTGATATGCCACCCATGTTAGTAACTGCATTACACAGACTATTCTCCATTCAAATGCCTACAAACTCAAATCACGTCAAGATCTGGGTAGAGTATTTACCTGGTACTGTGGAGTAGGCGTAAATGAAGTCAGCTTCAGTAGGCAACGAGATATCATTCCCGTATTCCGGTGGTCCATCCGTTTCTTCCCTACCAGCGCAATCGGGCTCGACCGCATCCATATATTCGGAGCCTGGCAAACAAATATACACAACATAACACTCTCAAAAAGGCAAGCAAAGTTGTTGAATTAACCCTAAAGTTAGTAACGGGCGTCAACAAGAGTGTCTATCCTCTTTTCCTTAGCGCAAGACGTTGGGTGTAACTGTTGAGGTGGGCGCCACTCCCAACCACCAACACCTGTACTTTGCCGCATCGAAATGCTACGAAATGCTGCGAGGCCGGGAGGATTTGAACTCACAACCTCAGAAATCCGAAATTGCAAGCGCTCTACCAACTGAGCTATCCCAAACATATCCATGAAACTCTAACAAATGGTAAAAACCAGGAATTTCAATGAATTCATAAAAAGAGATTCTTTGATTTTGTGTTGTTTGTTCAATGTTTTGTGGATATAAACATCTCACACGCAAAAACATCGACTTTACGCCAAATGTGGAGATCAAATTAGATTTGTAATCAAAGTGGATGTTGTTGCAATAGAACTGTACTTTCTTTGTTTTTCGTTGTCTTCTGTAAGGCGATAAGAAGTAACACTGCTAGCAACATACACACACCATAACGTTTGCATTCGTTGTTTCGAATACTAATTGCTCTTTGCCTACACACTTTCTTTTATAAGAATAACAGGGTGAAAATAAGCATTTTTTGAAGAATATTCTAAGAATATGCCCAGGGTGAGAATTCTACTGTGTTGGGGAATATTTTACTGAAATATAGCTGCATTTGCAAAAGTTGATAGAAGAAAATAAGATATGTATTTATAAATTGTGACTTGTACTATTATATTAAATTATATTACATAAATTTTTATGGAACAAAAAATAAGATTACAACCTATTTTAAGTAGAATAAATAAGAATATGCTAAGAATATTTCAGCCTGATTTGGAGTTAAAAATTAAGAACCCTGGCCAAATCAAGTCTATGCTTAAAAAAAAAGCGTGTAATTGTTTTATCACAAATTCTCACGAGACAAAAAAAATGACGCCAGCGCACGCATTATTCACCCACCTTGACAAGCCTGAAAAAAGAACATCTTTGGTTTGCCAGCTAGATTGCGGCCTCGGAAATACCCGCACAGTTCTCGAATGTCCATGGTGTCATCGATGCCGTAGATGATGCCCTCTTGTCCGTGACTCAAAACGCAAACAGCCAACGCCGAAAGGTTCGAGTAGTCTCTCACTGCGGCTTGTTTGAATACTTTTCTCATCTCGTATACCGTGAGATTCTTATGCGTTTGGACGACAAAACCGAGGTCTTCAAAAAGATTGGTCATGGATTTTGCGTCAATGTCCGTACCGTTTCGCGGATAGTCCTGCATGCCCGACGATCGTTCAAACTTTTTGTTGTTGACCAGAACTAACAGGCCACGTTTAGCAGAGTCCATTGGATAGCACTCGTTTGGGTCCATGACCGACGCAATGTTGACTTCAACGAAATTTGAAGGCAGCGGACAACTTTTGGTTTTCGAACGCAAACTTGATAAAAGTCCCAATCTTCCGTCTTCGTCTTCATCATCTATTAAACAATAATTGATATTCATTAATATCCATATTTCCAAGGAAAATACGGCTGCAGTGATCGTTAAATATTTACGTTTTCAGTGCATTATTATCATGAATTATCATAAATTAGATTATTCTTTGTTACAGAATTTATATAAACAAGTAGAGATATAGATAGATATTTCTACAATGCACCATTTACATATTTTTCCACAAAACACTAATTTCCACCAGGTCATTGTCAATGTGCTATAACATTTAGAAAATCAAAACACACACAACAGGTTGATAAGGTTGATAAGGTTTTAATATCGAGATTCAATTGTACACACCTTCATCTTCAGTTTTAGAAGAATTTCTTACTGGGCCGTCTAAAGTGTCCAAGCCTGATGAAAAAACAACAACAACAAAACTTTGTTACCTATTTTTACTATTTCCTACAACATACAAAAACCAAACCAAAACCAAACCAAAAACAACAGTTGTTATAAAACTCAAACTTTTATTGATGTTAAAATTTGAGAGAAGACAGCAATTTTATTCCATATTTCATGTATAGTATTTATAACAATATTTGCAATGTGTGACAAAATTAAAATGCTACCTTCGGATTCTGTTGCGACGGACAAAACTGAACCTAACCGCGACAACCCCAATTTAGAAAGAGCATCAACGAAACAGTGGAAGGAACGCGACCCTCTTCTTGGAAGCAGATCTAAAAGTTTTTCGTTCATCCTCGTCGAAGAGCCCTCGCTCAATATAACATTTTTGTCATCGTTGGTGAAGATTCCAGATTCCACGAGACAATCCACAGTTTTTTCAGCGTTAACATTTTGTACTAGTAGCATCCGATTTGACCGGAGTATGTCACGATGTCTTTGCTCCATTTTCTCAATTATTCAAAATATCTGTAGTGTGGCAAAATTCGTGAAACATTACACAAATAAAGAATTTAAAACAATAATTATATTGTTAAAAATATATAATATATATATATATAACTGAGAATCAATTTTATTTTCCAATCAACAATATGTACAAAAAAAAAATCTTTAAGAAATAAAATGAATAATAAATACATTTCAATATTTGCAAAATTAAAAACGTATATATACAGTCAAAATTTTGCTTTTTTTGTTTTTTAAACAAGAAACAAATTGCAGTCCTCTGAATTCAAATTAATAGAGATCGGCATGTATGCGCCGGCCAAAACCGGGCGTAGGCCGGCAAAATTTTGCCGATGCATGCTATAGCATGCTCACATTTTTATGACTGAAACCTGAAACTGTTTTTCTCTTTTTTTCTAAATGCTTACGTCATAGAAAATGTCTTTTCATTCTCTTTTGTAAACAAAACTGATTGTTTCTTTGTGTATATATTGATCTTTTTTTCTTCCATCAAATGCAACATAGTTCTTCTGCATTTATCTGTCTCTAAGCTGAATGGTACTTTTAAAAAACAACCTGTAGCATTGCGCGTAAACATGTCTGTCGGTTCTCTTTGAAAATCTACCTTCTTACTATGTTTTACGTTGCGTAACAAACTTTTGAAACGAAATAATTGCGTTATAAAAGTAAGGTCGGCAAAAAACAACTGTTTATAACTGTAAAAAACTGTAATAACCGTTTATAACTGTAAAAAAGGTCGGCATGCCGAGATATTCGAATCAGAAGTTCGGCAGGCTGATGCCAACTTTGCCTAGTAAATGGTTGGCTTTTATGTCAGCAAATGCAGAGTGCCGACCTAAATTCAGAGCACTGAAATTGTGATTGGAGGGTGTCATTCAATAGTAAAACTAGGCAAAGGAATGACACCTTGAAGTTTTAATTATAAAAGAGAAAAGGAACAACTCAAACGCAATATATATATATATATATTGATGTGTGTATATAATAATCAGTATATATTATAATTATATTAAAATTTATTATTTATTATATATATATTATTTATTAATGTAATATATATTAATTTATTATATTATATATATCTTTTAAATTAGGCACATCTAAACATTCAATTCCCATCACTAAACGCAAATAGTTTTCAAGAAATTCGTCAGCATATTAAAAATAAAATAAACTGCAAAAACCTTGAATATGAAAAGAAATTCAGAACCAACCAGAAAGGCATTTAACATAAAATACTGGAATCATTGAAAACAAAGTTAGCTTCATAATCGTGACTGCCTCATTGGCTGTACAACCACATGGAAAAGTTGGTAGGGATTTCCAGGTTCTTACTTTACTTTTTTTATTTCACTGCACGTTTTGCGTCTCTTTTTCCCGGGGTCCGGGGGTCCGAGTCTTGGACGGATGGCTGTTCTCCATTTGCTGTGATCCAAAGTCCAAAGTCCAAAGTGCTGTTCCTATTATTCAAAAAATCTCCGCAAATGAAAATTTAACATTTAACAAGTTTTATTTGATTTATTTATATTTCGAATGCATTAAACAAATAAATAGAAGTCCAATCGCAGCAAACTTTTGATATATAGCCCATACTCTTTGCCTCATCTTTCATGAGTCCAAAATCACAAATTTGTGGATGATAGAACTTAAGCACCAGGAAAACGCCAACGAAAGATCATTCCTGTGACAGTCCAATCAGGTATCATCCAATCCTCTTCCACCATCCAGATCCTAGCAATGTTCATTTGGCTGTCCTCCTTTTCGTGAAAATAAAATAAATTGAAAATGGCTGAAACATCGTTCAAAGCTTTAAGAATTGCAGCGTCCTGTGATTCTGATAGACTAATTCACATGATTAGTTTCACCCATCACACATTGATCCATGTACCCATACATTGGCATATCAAGGCAAAAGAGACACAATTCAATGGGCGGTATGGGCCTCGAAAAATAAGATACATGGCACATAACTATACCTGTTTTTTCTCATAAAATTCCTCAACTAACAGTATGATCAATAATCACTTTCCCTCCTTTTCACAATCAAGCTCCTCCACACAGCAGAGTTCCAGAAGTTGTCATCCTCCATCGCCAAAGAAAAAACAAGAACAAGAAACAGAATGAATTGACGGGATACAGAGATGACATAGCTGCAATGAGATGTGGAAGTAAAAAAGGGGGTAATTGGAGAAAGTTCTCTCACTTTGTTGTGAAAATATTGGATGTATAAAGCAGGTGTCATCATGCGGAAAGCTTGACACATACAAAATAGAGTGCGGCTGGTGCCCCCATATCAATATTCTCCTGATTACTTTTTATTGGTGGTGAGGTTCCACTCAAATAACTAGAATATAAAGTTTCAGCCAAAATGGTTAATGTTTAGGACCACCTCATCCCAATTAAAATAACGAGAATTTGTCTAATCAATCGCTCCAAAAAAAGCAAGTTCTAAATTAGTCCTGCTTATACAGTCTTCATAGTCTCATGCAGCCCAGTCAGAGCTCGTTTAGTTGCTTTTACTTTAATGACTATGTCAACATCTACTAGCCCTGAGATTGCAAAAACAATAAATGAAGAGCTATGAATTATCCAACAGGGTCACAGCAGGACATTGCACTAGCTTGGTTTTCTCGCAGGAAGATCTACCATGAATCACAAAAATGGCAACTGATGAGCTTCGTTTAGTCACAATGTGATTTTGGCACAGTACTGACAGAGCTGGGAAGTTGATTGCGGATACAACACGTAGTCTACTGGAAATGTACAGATTGTATTTAAGTGCATGGTTTTCGACACAACTTCTGCAAATACTGGGCATTTAACTGCTGGCTTCATTTCCATTCAGGAAAAGCTAAATCGGCAACTTCATGTCGTCACCACATTGGGGAAGTTGTATTAAGCAACATATGGACTGATTTAAAAATTTAAATATCAAAGAAGAGTCCTAAAATATCGGTATTCGCAAGATTTAGAGAAAACTTTCGATCAGTAACAGCCAACTTATCTTTTTGACTGCGTAAAAAAGAGTTTGGGTTCTAGTTTTGCCTGGACTTTAAAAACGATCGCGCAAAACAAAAGTGTAAATCATAAACAAAAACAAACGAAACGAGCGCAAGTACTTCCAGTAAAAAAAGAAGCTCATCCATTGCGAAAATACATTCCATTTCTTTTGTGTTCTTTTCATATAGCTTACTTCTGTTAAATTGCATCAAACTGGCTTTTTAAACCCACTTTTAGTTGTTGGATGTTGATTTGGATTGTATACAGTGAGTGCAAAGTTTTTCTTTATTAAACATATACAAAACATATATTCGGGCAAACATATACAAAACCAAGCAAACTGAAAGAGCAACTTGATGGGATAGAGGTTTACATCAAAACTTTTCGTGAGTGTTTCAAAAAAATTTTCCTATTAAAAATCAAGTATGACACCATGGACGCGTTTGCTCTTTCGCAAACATATTTAAAAAGGGCAAAGTACATAAAAGACTCACTTGCCACGATCGGAAATTTAAGAAGTGCGATTTCTACGGAACTCCTCAAAATTTTGAGAAAGTGGTTACGTCATAAAACTAAAGTGAAGGACTTTGAACGGGCAGAAAGAGAGCTTTTATCAGTAGTATGTGAAAATGATACAAAACTGACGTGGGACGAAGTCTTTGATAAAATCCTGGACAACCAAAGCTCCAGAACAAACAATCCCTTCCCGCGTCACAAATGATTGAGATTGCTAAGATGATAGAGGAAAACATTGTGACTTACGTTTCGGATTTTACTTTCAAACTTGACAGCAATCATCTTAAGGAAATTATAAGGACAATGCCAGTATTGTATTTCAGCAATAAAACTTGCCAGGCACTCGTTAATTTGCGCGAGCTGATCATGGTTCCTAGGGCTCTCAAATGCCTACTTTTTCCAGACAAACTAAACTAGCTGATGATCCTGATGACAACACCGAGCATGAACACAACTACAACACAAACGAAACGGAGAAAGCGAGTCGGAAAGGCATCGGTGGCCAACCAAGGATTTCTTCAAAATTTCCAGGGATCATCGAAGGCATCCTTTGTAAAACAGCACAGGTTTTCTGCTCAAGCTAGACGTCGAACAGAAACTGGTTTTTCGTCACGGGTTTCAGTCCCAGAAATTCGAAACCACCTGTATAAAAAATTTCCGGATTTAGAGGCACACAAGGTGTCTCTCACTACCAGGCTTTCTCATATAAGGCGTGCGATCGCACGCGCACGCCTCCACACACGCCTTAATCTCCTGAGGCGTGCGTTAAAAAGCTCTCGCACTATTGACTACTCGCACGCCTCAATCATATCACGTTTGTTTAATTTCCCCCATATTTCGTACAGATCATTAAACGCTCCGAAAATATCAAAAATTAAATTAAACAAAAACTTAAACGAGTTTACATTCTCATTCACTCGAATGACCATTAAAAACACGCGATGATTGTTGTTTAGTGACGTAGTTTACAACATTGTTATGCTCCTTCTGTATGCCTAAAGTTGTTACGTCGAAAGATGCGCAAAATGTTTCATTTGTTGACTTATTGTCAACATGTTTTATCTTTTGATTTTCTATCAAGTTACAGAGTAGTTCTTCTGCATTAGTTTGTCTTTGAGTTGAAAGAACCTGTAGTGCATCATGTTAGCATGTCTGTCAGTTCCTTTTGAAAATATTCGTGTTGGATGGGTTTTAATTCTTTAGCCAATTTTGTTTTAAATAAATAAGTTTTAAACGTAAATTTCGAAAGGGCTAGTTTCAAGTTAGCAGTTTCGAAGCGTAGTGCAATTGAATTCTGGTAGACTGTCTGGAATTTGGATATAAAACTAATACAGAACGTGTTTAAGTCTCTAAATACCGAGTTTGATTTTATATTTTAATAAATCTTTGTAAATAAACTTATATTAAAAAATATTTATTGCGGGACTCAAAGTATCATCAATACATTCAGCTAAATAAGTAAAACTTATTTACAAAAAGCCTTGTTTTAAAAAAATTGTTTATAGATAACATCGGTGTCGACAGACAGAAGTGTGTATGTTACTATGGTTACTAATCGTATGATTAGAAGAACTAAAGAAAATATACGATAAATATGCTGAAAAAGATTTTTAAAAACTGACAAATATGTGCTTTAACTGATTGATTATTCAGAAGAATTCAAATCACAAAATCATTTTTTATGAAACGCTTAACGTTTAACTCTTCCGTCCTCCAGTTTTCATAATAGAAGAAGGCAATGTAAACAAGGAAGTTAAGGCTTTGAGAGTCAGTCACTTGTACTTGACGCTTAGCCCTCGTGTTTGGGGTTCACGAGCATTAACGTCCCCCACTTGTTTACAACTTTTAAAAGATAAACATTTTTTAAAAAAGGCGTTTCATTTAAAGGTTATCAATAACATATACGGCAAACAATAGTAAAATAGATTGTTTAAATTGTTGTAAAACCGAATGTCAGATGCTTTGTTGTTTTTTAAATTTAAATCATAAAAATACAACAACTTTTCAATAATAGTCGCGGAAAGAGGAATATTTTATTAAGTGATAAAAATGTTCTGCCTTAAACATTGCGTACGTAAATCTGTGAATATGTAATTAAATATGTAATTATGCCGTAAACAACCAAGTCAATGTATCTTCAGATTTAAAGCCAAACAAGATATGTTTTAGAAGTAAAGACCATTTACCGCGCAAGTTTTAAATGACATGTCAGAATTAAAAAATGACATTAAAAATTTATCGCGCGTCATCGCATGCCTAGACAAATTCAGGCGAGTGGATATCACACGTCTGAAATGTTTTTAACTTTGGTTAGGCGTGCGAAGCACCACACGCCTAATTTTTTCTTATGAGAAAGCCTGCACTACTATCCAAAGATTTTTCAAACCACCGAACAATAGCTTCAATAGCAGTAAACGATACCTCGGGCTACTTGATGTACGTGTCGGAGTTAAAGTTATCAGAAGCCGCATCCCGATGCTCAATATCTCTTTTCGAGAAACAAAATGAGAAGAGAGCTTTCAGCCATGTTAAACGACTCCATCAAGGTGATATCAATGGATGACATGGCAAAAGTCAAGGTTGGAGCCCCGGCAGTTTCCAGATATCACCACCAACTGAAGCAAATGTTTCCCTCATTCGACCAGCCAAACTTTCCCGACCATGATTTCTGGCTACTTTCTGAACATATCCGGGTACATGGAACTTGATTCTTCAAACTTTGAGCCAAGCATCAAATTTGATGGCTTAAATTCAGCGTCGGTGTATGATATGGAGAAAAGCGTCGACAAGGTTGACCGCGTTAGTTTTACTGCAGAAAAACCATCAACACTTTTCGACTGCGTATCCAATCAATTTATGCTTCATCTAAACACGAAGGTTACTTCATCGGACCTGAAAGATACATTGGTAAACGAATTAAAAAATGATAAATACGCTGAATCAGAGAACGTCATCCAGTTACTGGAAAGTGACAATTCAATTGTTGACTGCGAGGAAATTATTTTCGGGGCAATTTCGAATTGTTTCAAGATCAACATTATTCCTCTTTGAAAATGGGGCAAGCAATCATATTAAGTGCGAAAGAAATACCGCTGAATCGCCCATTTTCCTAGAGTCAGTAGTGCCAGGTGAAAAGTATGCTTCGCTTCATTGGAAAGATGAGCCGCACGAGAAATTTACCAAAGAAAAGAATTTTTTTTCTTTCGAGGATTCTTTATTCAATAGTCTAGAGTAACAATCCATTCAGGTTTTCGTAAGGCAAAGCCCCGTCCCCTCCCAAACAAACAAATTTGCCTATTATCGCTATTATCAGGGCGCGGTATGGATGAACCTTTACGCCGGGGTGTAAGGGCGGGGCTCATAAAATCGGCACTGGTGTACTTGATTTTGCAAACGGGCCTGAATGTGGAAACAAGATGGCGAATATGCGACTGCAAAAATTGGACAAAATTGGTTGCCACGCTGGCCGTTCCTTGGGATGGGTGGGTGTGTTTTGAAAAGAACGGCCGATGGCCGTTCCTCATGGCACGATGAGTATGGATGTCTCCCCTAAGAAATTCAGACCTGGCTAACACCAGGCCAATTTGATTTTTTTGCATCGCTCATTCTCTAGCTACTTCAGTCTTTGCACTAGGATTAACTGCTGATTTCAAGTAAACTCGCATCCTAAACTTGTTTCAATATTACTGTTACTATAATAATTATATATACAAGCAATGTACCCGGACGGACGTTAACAATAATATGATAATTGAGGAATTCTGTATGTATGTATGTATGTATGTATGTATGTATGTATGTATGTATGTATGTATGTATGTATGTATGTATGTATGTATGTATGTATGTATGTATGTATGTATGTATGTATGTATGTATGTATGTATGTATGTATGTATGTATGTATGTATGTATGTATGTATGTATAAACTTGTCAAAAAAATTTCTTTGGCTAAAAACCATCACAGGGGCATCACAATCATACCCTGAAAATTTGGTTCCAATCGGTCCAGTCATTTGGGCGTGATTGGCGGACAACAAACAAACATACTCAGGTTTTTCCTCCATTATATTATGATATATATATATACAGAAAATGCATAACACAGCAGTATTAAGTAAAAACAAATGTATAATACGGTTGGAAAATCATGAGTAAAGTTTGATAGCAATTTAGATATAAATATACATTGAGTTTTGAATATTAAAGTAACCAACTGAAACACAAACCAGTTTTACACATAACTCAGTCCCAACAAACACAGATTATCTGGCATGATTTTTGAGGTCCCTTACATGTGGTTGTTGCAGTGCTTTCAAGTTGGCAATTATAATATTATTATCAGAAGTAAGTACTTTTTAAGTAGTTTTCATGTCAAATATTTGAATTCCCTTAGGAAAAGTAACATGTCAATTAGTGTGTGTGATTTTGAGGTATCCAGTAAAAAAAACCTATTCCATCGCAAAAGAAAAGCAGTTAAAAGTTAAAAAAGCAGAAAAGAAATGAATATTACAAGAGCTTCTACTATGAAAATAAACACAAAAAAGTATTTCCCTACTTCTTCCCAGGAAGCTGTGGGGGAAAGAGAAAAATCATGCAAGACATGGAGAGCATTCAGCACGCTGGGCAATCAGCGTGGAGAGCATGTTATTTCTTTCAGAGACTTTATGTGTGTACAAAAATCCAGTTGCAGATCGTGGCAAACGCGCACCCAAGATAAATTTGGAAAAAAAGTTAATGCGCACCTGAGAACAATAGGTTTTGTTATGAGAAAATGTTGGCGTGTGAAGCGCATACGTTTTTGAGCTTGGGGCATGGGGAAATTAGACAATTTTTTTAATACAGCGGCAGATTAGCTAAAAATGCAAAGAAATTGACTTTTTAAATAATAATCTGCTATATTCAGAAGCTTGTGTTATATATATTGAATATTGCCAAAATTAGTGGTGCACCTGAGGTACACTTGAGACGTTTTTGCGCACCCTGCACTTGAAAATATTTGGTTGGTGCATCAATCTGCCAAACTATCTATATACATAAAGCGATTAAAAAATATCAAGAGGTGTAAAAACGTAGATAACTAATCATAAGTAAACATTTCATTTCGTAGATACAAGGCCTGAATAAACCTTTCTGGGCGCAAGGTGATAATAATTTATCATTAGTTTTAGGAGATAATTCGAATTGAGCAAAAAAATTAGGGGGAGGAGAAACCAGAATAGCGCCCCAGCTTTGCACATCAACAAATACCTATAATTAACTCGATAACATTTGGAAATTATATACAACTAAACTATATACATACGTTTCTGTATCCCAATAATGGGTTGGAAATCACGATTTAACAAATGTATAAAATGGACTTAATAAATTTGGGTGATCAAGACAAGGTACGCAATGTCAACAAAATGTTTTTCAAGTATTTGGCAAATTTTGCAACAATGCTCAAAAATTCTATTCACTGAAGAAAAAAATGACTGAAGAAAAAAATGACTTCATATGGTGAATAATTTTTAAAAGGATTCTTACAAAGTTTGGGAGTCAGATTATTATTGCACGTTAAAACAAAAATGGTGTTTTGAAAAGAAGCTGTTTTCGTATTTTTTTTACAAACGATTTTGTTTGTTTTTTTGTTGTTAAATCAACATGTCACCATATTAGCTTATTTTTACTGTTTAAGTGATATTCGCCGCTAATTTATGGCATAAATTAGTCTCGGTACATATCGTACAATCAATATTTCTCATACTTCGACCACAATGTGGTTGTTTTGACGTTTATCTTCAAATTTTATTGATTGGAAACGTCTGTGAAATAGACTAAAACTAAAAACCAACACATTGTCGAAGAAAATTCTACTCTTACAGAGGAAGTTCGTGAATTTCTTAAATCTACCGCGGATTTTGTGGGTACAAGGAGAATTGCCCCCGGAGAATTGCCCCCCCCCCCCCCAACAAATTGCCCTCCGGTGAATTGCCCCCCCCCCATTAAAGTTGCTCCGCGGTGAATTGCCACCTGGAAGATTGCCCCATTAAAATTGCCGCCCAGAAGATTGCCCCTTGGAAGATTGCCCGCCGGTGAATTGCCCCCCATCAAATTTGTCGTGCCAGGAAAATTGCCCCCCCCCCCCCCCCCGGATAATCCCTCCCCCCCCCGCCGCTCTAAAAAGTTTGCTGTTAACACAAAGCGGTCGCACCAGTGTGTTCACACCGATCTATAGTTTCACTGACTATGAACAAGCTTATTGTAAGTTGCAAAACTGAATATTATGCTCAAAATAAAATGAATTTACAAAACCTGTTAAAGCTGTTTTCCACTAGACGAATTCGTCGCAGAGAATCTATATTTTTCGTTTATAAGCATGCGCAGTGATTATAATTAGGTACTTGTCGGTTATTCCCCCTCCCCCTCCCCAGAAAAACGTTTTTACTTTTATCATACAGGCAGTATAGAACTTAACACCTGTCCAGACAGCATACAACTCATGTCTAAATTTTTTTATTCTCACCACCTGTTTTTGAAGAGGAATTTTACATGATCCAAAATAAGAATAAGCGAGCCTAAAAATCCTTTCGCAAAAGATTCTTATAAATTAATGTTAAGTAATGATCAGACTAATTATCGTCGATACCGTAAAATAAAACAGCAAACAAAACGTATGGTTTCATACCAATTATGTTCATAACAAATACTCAAAATGCTAGATTATGAGCAATACTTCGAAGGTAGTCCAAAATTTGTCGGTTTCGGTAATCATCAACAATTCTCAAAACTCGTGCATTGCAATCAGCGTACTGTCTCCTCTGGGCTGGGACATGATGACCACTTTGGTGTTGCAAAATGGATGCTCGTATACACACTTCTTTTTTTTCAATACAGCGATAAATTTCTAGAAGTTTGGATAACAAGCAGAAAGATGCCCTTGAAAGCTTCTATGCCATCCCTCGATGCTGTTATTTGTTCTCGGCAATTCCTGATCGGTTCTGTGGTACATTATTCCAATGATTGATGACAAATAAGGGGTTACGGCGAGGAGCATTTTGGCGAAATCGACCAATGTACGTGTCCTCAATATATTCCAGAAAATTGTCCGCATCGCCATTAAAATTGTTTCAAATTTCTTGACACAATGTGACAAAGCTATTTATTACGTCAATTGGTGGGGCAAAAGCTAGAGCACAAACCATCCTCAGATGCAAAGCAAAATCGTGATCGGTATTGTATTGTACTTGTAAACCTAAGTTTTGGATGTGTTTCCACACGTTCGAATATAAATGGTAAAAGCAACCTTTTATTTCAATTTGCGGCCGGGTGTTGAAAACAGCGTTAATTGCAGATTTTTCAAAATTGACTAATATGTTATCTGGATTATTTCCATTCATTGTATTAAAAATTTCTTGATCACATTTAAGAGCTCTTTGAAGAGCTAAGTTCCTCTTTGAAGACATCATTTGTCGACATGGCTGGCGACTAGGTATCTGACGCATCGACTTACGGGAGTTAAGCAGCATGTGACAAGTGCATATTATCTACAAGCAAACGTTATGGTGGAACACTGAAATAGAACCATCAAGAATGCTTTTGTCAAGTTCCTCAGTGATCGGAAAAAACTGGATAGAGTGCCTCCCCGCATTTCTGTTTGCGTACGGAATGTCGCGTCATACCTATACAAAGATAACGCCGTTCTCGATTATATACAACCAACAGGCTGTCCTACCAGTTGAAGTCTCATATATTGACCCCGACGTCAGCTTCAAGGGAGATGTAGCAGCCAAGATCAATGGGATGGCATCCATCAGGGAGCGTATGCTGTCGAAAGTTTCCGCCAACATCAAGGCATCACAAACTGTCCAGAAAGAAACATACGATAAACGTCGAACTGTCAGTGAGTTTTCTGTAAAAACCTGGTACAGCAAGACTGTAAAGGCGGACATTTTTCAGAACATTGGATTGAACCCTATTTCTACCTCGTGTGGAAAGAATGTTTTTAAACTTGCAGGAGATAGTGGTACTGCCATGAAAAAAAGGTAAACTCTTGCAATTTGAAAAGATATTTGACCCCTTCTGAGGATGACAAGGAGACCGCTCCGCCACCAACAAAACGTATGTCGTCTACTAACATTGATAAGATTGCTGTGAAATCTGTATGCGAAGATTGGTAACGTGAACCATGCAACCTACTTAAATTGGACTTTGTTTGTGGTAATGGTAGGCAACACAAAACTGAACCACGTTTTATCTCCGTCCACGAGCGACTGAAAACATCAATGGAGACGGTAACTGTTCCGTGCACTTTCTTTCGTCATCACAAGAGGACCACGCACTTCTTCGAACCCTCACAGTGTCCTTCATGCACAACCTGGATGCCATGCGCATCATCTGCCCTGACATCGCTAAGTACATTAACACTAGCGGCATGATTTCTTTGGGAACTTGGGGGACAGAGGTAGAAAGTTTTGCTCTGGCCACTATTTTAAACTATTTACATCTTTAGTCAGTGTGGTCAGTCAGAAGTGGCTACCATATAAATCTCTTGTTGCAAGTAACGATACAACCACCCAAATGAAGTACTTTAGGTGTAGAAACTTTCGCGTGGAGAAACTTTCGCGTGGATAAACTTTTGCGCATGTTGAACTGAAACGCAATTCACGGCGTTTTCCGAAGTGGTTTTCAGTCAAATTAATATTTTCTCTATACGAGCACCTTCTATGTCTGGACCAAGCGACGTGCATACGTGGAATACATAGATACCGTATTTTCTCGATTAAACGCCCCCTTGAAATCATTTTAAATAAACGCCTCTCTCTATTAAACGTCCCTTAAAAATGTTTGATTTTTTAATAAACGACCCTCTTAAATAAACGCCCCTTCCGATTAAACGCCCCCTTGAAATGTTTGAAAGCTGTCAATTTTATCAGACGAAGATCAGGGGAATTCTTTCATTTCGCTGTCTGACGCAGAGGACGCTGCCGAAGAAATGAACATGATTGACAGTGATGGTGATGACGACATTCTTGATGTTTGATTTATGAACAGAAAATGTAAAACGTTGCAGCTCAATTTTCATTTTTCTCAATAAACGCCCCTCTTAAGTAAACGCCTCTTTCGATTAAACGCCCCCTTAAAATGTTTGATTTTTGAATAAACGCCCGAGGCATTTATTCGAGAAAATACGGTAGATATAAACAGCAAAATTTAAAAAAATCAAAAAAAAAAAAAAATTGAAAAAAACCGGTCTGCAAAATAAATTTTTCAAGGTCCCGGCACCCGGGTCCCTGGTCCCGAGTATGTGGGGTCCCGGGTCCCACTTAAAGTATATGCCTTTGGAAGCATATTTCCCAGCAACAAGTTTTCACAGTTTGATCATAGTTTCCAGTGATCGGAAACGTAAAAACTGCAAATTATAGTTTCTCAAAAAAGTTTGTGCAAGTTTGAAAAACTTTCGTAAAAGTTTTGATTTGTTGCGATACCTTTTAGGAAACATTCGCGAATCGGTTTGCACAGTGATTAGAAGCATTTTTTAAACACATTTATTTGTGTGGAAACCTGTTTCCTTGCGTTAGAAAACAAGTTTCCACAGTTTGCAATTTCCTTGTAACTCTAAATAGTGAAATATGACGTGGATATTCAGTGAGTAAAAGCATTGTTAAAATTGTACATAATTTATACAGTGACTAAATGCTTTGTTAACTACAAGTAAGAAAATGTGTAAAAAAAAATATATAGACCCTTTTAAGCAACCAAGAAAATCTTACTTTGAGTCATTAACAGCACGATCGTAGATATTTTAAATGTAGTTTATTGAGAAAAATTATGTACCAAATTTGCCCAAATAAGTTAGTAGGGGTGAAAATATCCCAATTATGGTATTTAATTTGAAATCAGCATTCTTTAATTATTATACCTTGAAATTTTCAAAGCAAACGGAATACTTTAAATTTTGGGCCCAAATTTGCCCCAATAAGGTATGTATGGGTGAAAATATCCCAATTATGGTACTTAAGTATTTTCATTCCATGTGTAGTCCACTTTTTGCATTTTTGTGCAGTTGTTGATACCTTTTTTGTTATCATTATACTTTTGATTAATCATGAAAATAGTTCGAGTTATCGAGTGATTTTTATGAAAAAGTATTAGGGAAGGAATTGGAAAACAACTCGAGTTCGAGTTACCCGGATTATATTGTATCACTAAGTGAGGTGATAGCTCAGTTGGTAAAGCGTCAAAGGTACTGTGTATGGGATCATGTTATCAAAAAGTTGTTTAGTAGTTATAAATAAACAACGCCGTATTTCACCAAAAATAACCGTAGCACAAATGGGAGCAATTAAATGCAGTAAAACTCCGGGTCGACGACGTCTTCATGATAATGCTTAATTAGTGTTTTGGAAGCCTCGTTAAAAAACAAAAAAAACAAACTCCAGGCTAAAACTCTGAGATTCTTTTAAGCAAGACATTAATATATACAACTTTCATGAGCGAACAAAATATATTACTTTTCTGAATATCTGAACATTTTCGTAAAATTACACATGTACAATTTTAAATCTACAACTTCGAACACAAAAAAAGCTTGAAAAAATAAATAATAAACACGCTTTTTATTTTGCGTTTCGATTCTAAGGAACAAATGTCAACAAAGTCCGCTGAATAAACCAATCAAAAAGAATTAGCACGACTTTCTTTTGTTGTAAAATTAACTCAACCGTGACAATCTCAGGAATTGCTCAACAACTTTTGTGAGTCAAAGTCAAACAACAAATCGTGTATAACACATAATAATCAACAAACATTACGAATCTGTCACGCTTGGACAGATCTGCCATCATGATTTTCGCTCTGCGCGTGCGCATTGTTGTTCTCCAGAAGCTGGTTTTTGAGGTTGCGGTGTTCATGCATTTTATTAGAGTGTTCGATGAGAGATAAACATACAAACGCCCAGTTGAAGAGGTACTGAGCGGGCAGCGACCCTTCCTTAGCAACGGCACCCGGTCGAACTTCTGTTAGAATCAATGGCAGAATTACTAGTGAAATTAGATTTCGTGTGTCAAATTGTTTCTGTGTTACAATATCACAAAATTGTTACGTGCAACTTATAATTATCCATCAAATACAAGTTTGGTTGTCATTGGTATTTTATTCGGGTTAAATAATTTTAAGTTTAACGTTCTGGAAGCCTCGTTAAAAACAAACCAACATAACATAGCCTAAAATAACGCCCTCAACTTTTAGTAGCCTCTTCTCATAACTGCAATATGAGATTTGCTTGTAACACGCCACATGGTCCCCTAAGTCTAACACATATTCGGCGAATTACACGCGGAAAGCAAACAAACTACTTAAAGGTTACATTTGGGTACACACTGTGGATTAATGTAGAATCATTACTTGGCTACTTAAAGACTACCTGATAAATACGCGGCTAGCTTATCGCCGGCGGAACTTTTAGTGAGCGAGGCGGTAGGATCAAAGGTGGTTATCCATCTAACTAAATCGTTGTTCACCAGTTGTTTACAGCTGGTCCATTCCTCCAACTTCGACTCAGTCTCCTCGTCCTCGGGCCCCCAAAAGTATATACCTTAACGATAAACGAGTTACGCAATCTCACGCCCAAACAACTAATTTCATCTGTTGATAACGATTAAAAACTTATGGAACACAAGGACTATTTTAACCGTAGAAGAAAATGACGTCACAATATAAATAATCTTCGTCACAATATAAATTATCTTCAACAAACATATTCGTGAAGCTTAGCTTACCCTATTACAATTTCATTATGAGTATTGGTTGCTACCATGACTTACTAAATAGCAGGCCTTGCCAGCGTGCGGCTGGAGGCGAAAACTGGAGGCCATTGAATTCTATTATGAGGAGGGTATTTAATTATGTTCTAGTTATCAGATTTACACAAAACTTGCTCAAAATGTGTATCTTACTAAGATATTTTATATTTCAAAACAAAAATCATGAAAATTAAATTTTTTGATGACGTCACTCATCACCATATTAGAGGTAAAACCAGTATAACTTTTGTTCTACTTCATGAAATTTACAAAATTTGTCACAGGTATATACTATATAGATCAATATAAACAGTGCATATATACATGCTCGTGAAAATTAAACTTGGTATATATACAAAATAAAAACAAATTAAGAATCAATACACTCTTTTTTATAAGCATAACCTTTATGCTTAGACTGAAAACCCACTAAAGACTAAGCATAAAGTAAGCATATTTTAAGGCTGAAACTAACAAATTTTTAAGCACATTGAGGCTGGACTCAAAATACACCTATGTGCTAATAAAAAACATTTCCCCATAGAAAACTGCAGAAAAGGGAAATTTTCTAGTGTTTTTTTTTGTTGTTAAATTGTAAGTCAATCAGAAAAACTCAACCCTCACATATTCTGAAACACATTCAAGTATTAAAACTACACAGAAGACAACATTCACATATATATTATATACAAAACACTGTTGTTTATCAATCAGTGCCTAGTTTCAAGATTTTCTGTTTTGGTTCTTTTCCAGAACGAGGTGAGTAAAACTGACAGTGATTTTTTAATAGTATATTTGCTAAAACCATGCCATGGTTTCTGGTTATATTTAAAGTATACTGTTCTGAAACAACCATGAACACGTTGCATACCGATGTACGACAGCTGGTATTTACAACCTCATGGAAAATCATATAGCAGTAAATTGTCCATTGACAAGCACAATCACCTTGTATTTTCAATCCACCACGATTAATATCATGAATAAAGCCACCAAAAGTTTGAGAATAAAATAATGTATCATCGACTTCATCGTCCTTCCGAATAATATATCCAGCAATATAAACCAATGCCATTTTGATATCAATGGACGATGCGATTCGTGTTAGGGTGAGTATACTAGGGAGTTCAAAGTCCACCCTTAGTCTGTTATAAGCAGTTCTTGATAAGTGCAAAATATTCAAACGCACGGATAATTGTATCATCCGAATACTTTCTATCCCCAATAAAAGTTACATTCATGGGAGTTATTTGCTCATGGAGCACTTCTTTTTTGTGAGTCATTTCACAACAGTTTAGATATCTCAATGCTTCCTCCATATGCGACAATCGGTTCAATTTACAAACTCTGTTAGCTGTTAATGTCTTTATCGTGCTCTTTATACCACAGTGAAAGGATTCATAACTTAAATCATGATTGATTTGTAATAAAAATCTTGGAACAGCAGTATCTGTTAAAAAGTCTGTTGATTGTATCATAAATTTTTCATTGCAGGAGTAAGTAATGAAGTGTATATTGTTCACCTCTAATTGTTTAATTTTATCAGGGATACAACCAAAGTTTTCAATTATGTCCTTCTTGTCAAAAAAAGAAAGCTCATCTGCTTTTGCACTTCGAAATTCATTCAACGCCCTGGAAGCGGTTCTTGGTACTGAAGGAGCAGTAGGCACTAGACTTGGAGTGACACAATCAAAGACTGATGGGGGATCACGTGGACGAGGTTTTCCATAATCAGTAACTGTGTGATAACCCGTTGGTCAATGCCTTTCACATACTACAACATCTCTTGATTCTGGGATGTTACCTCTCGGAATAGCTGCAATCCACCTCTGTCTTTCATCTGCTTTCCTTGGAAGCCTGAAAGTTTTGGCTTTGTTTTCCGTATTATAATTTTCATTACAATTTGTTACACAGAATTTACGACCCATTTTACTTTCTTTCTTAAATCAATTTCTTTCTGGAACAGTACTCACCCTGTCCTGGTTGATTTTTAAAATGGCGGCAACTTCGTGCATAATTTCAATGGCCTCCAGTTTTTGCCTCCAGCCGCACGTTGGCAAGGCCTGTTATTTAGTAAGCCATGGTTGCTACTCTTTAACAGGTGGTTTAAAAATACGAAAATTTGAAATAAACAAGAAGCAATTGCGGCTAAAAAGCCACAATTTTTACAACTTCAGGGAGGCTATTTTCACATTGAGAAAAGTTTATTTGACGCCGCAGTTTTCAAATTCACCTCTGAAAAAAACTAAAGGTTACCACCAGGGTTTCAATAGAATGGTTTTCAAATATGATGGAGGGGGAACTTCTTACCGAGAACAGCTTTCAGTATGTCATGGATGATCTTCGGGGGGTCTTTGTAACTCTTGATCTCAGCGAACGCCCTGTAATGACACAAAATCACACATTTCGCAACGATTGCAAAACACAACATTCGTAAATCGGAAATGCAGTGAGATTCGTGCATATCATGGTGTTTCTATGTTACACAAACACGAAACAGTGGATGCCGTTTCTGTCTAGGAATTTCTATTGCCTAAGTCATCATCATCAACATATACATCTTTCACATCTATTTTCCATGCTAGCATGGGTTAGACGGGGTTTCAACAGATGATATTCCCCACAATTGTGTCGGTTTAATCATTTGATGATTCATTGGAGCAGATGTTTTTACAGCTGGATGCCCTTCCTAACACCAACCCCAGTGAGAGGGAAAACAGTGGTGAGTTAACACACGCAACATACCAACTTTGCATTTTAAATTCCGTGGCAGCAGTGCATAAAGGGCATGGGTGCTTATGTCCATGAGGTCAAAGATGACATGACCCACATACCGTAATTATCCGATTAAGCGCCCCCCTTTAATAAGCACCCAGGTAATTTCCACGAAGTTCAATAAGCGCCCAGCACTTATTAAGCGCCCACCTTTTAAAAGATGGCGCTTACCCTAATCGAAAACTGGGCGCTTATTTGAAATTTTTACTTTCTTATATCGGGAATAAAGAAATATACGTAGTTTATGTTGTGACCATCTTTTCTATTAAACATATATAGGAAATTTTCTATTAATTTTCCTTTTCTCCTATGTTTCAACTTTAAGGTTGAAAACTGTTCCTTGATCTTCAACAATTGTTTATCAAGGACTCTTGCTGGCCGACTACATTTTGTGCGGGCACCACAAGTCCAACCTCCCGTTTTCGTTTCCCAATGACTGTAACGCAGATGCAATTTCTTGTATCTGCCTTCAAAAACGGATGAAGTAGTTTTGATAACTCAACTGGTACATGTCCTACAAGACTGATT
The DNA here is from genome assembly GCA_963930725.1 of Candelabrum cocksii. Lineage (NCBI taxonomy): Eukaryota > Metazoa > Cnidaria > Hydrozoa > Anthoathecata > Candelabridae > Candelabrum > Candelabrum cocksii. Next base: position 9,750,249 of record OZ005677.1, on the reverse strand, counting down.
TCTGAAATATCCTTCTCGTGTTGTTTGAAAATACCAACATCATAATCTAATGCTCCTATGCGTTCATCAGGCTGTGCTATTAAAACCTTGTCCTTTTGAGGCTGTCCACGAATTATTGTCTTGAAATTTATTCCAAAAGACCCTGTGATGGATAAATGAAATAGTTGGGACCTTTGCATTCAGCAAAAAACTTCTGGCATGGGATTGTTACGAGGCACACATGACGGAAGATGTAAAACTACGCCTCAAAGAAATCAACACCGAAAGCGTGATTGTACCCGGAGGGTGCCCGAAATATATTCAGGCCCCGAACGTAGTTTGGAATAAGCCATTTAAACAAAAAATTGCAGAGTTGTATAATGAATGGTTAAGTAATGGTATTCACCAGTTCACAGAGAGTGGCAACATGAAGCCTGTACCACGACGGTTGGTTCTTGATTGGATTTTAACCGCATGGAAAGCCCTCCCTAAGGAGATGGTTGAATCTTCTTTTAAGAAATGCGCTTTAACAATTGCCGAAAATGGCGAGGAAGATGTCCAAATTAGCTGTTTTAAACCTTGTGCTGAAGGGTCTAAAGTGCTCAAGGAACAAATGACCATTTTCAGTGAGCAAGACAAAACTGTAAATCCAATTGAAATTACCGATTCCGAAGTTGAGGATGCTCAGTATCCTGGTAACATTCTATCTGACGATGAAATAGATGTTGTTTAAACTAAAACTAAAAAAACACTAGTAAGACGAAACCTCACTTTTTGTTAAATCTTTTTTTAAGTTTTATTTTTCAGGAAAAATTACAAAAATCAAAATTACCGTTGTCTTTAATTTATACAAAATTAGATAATTTTTACAAGCGCCCAGCATTTATTAATCTATCGCCCCTCTCGATTAAGCGTCCATGCAAAAAATCCAAAAATTTAAGAAGCGCCCAGGGCGCTTGTTCGGATAATTACGGTACTCCTAAATTCGTAAATTGAAAATGCAGTGAGATCGTAATTCGTGCATACCATGGTGTTTCTATGTTACATAAACACAAAACAGTAGACACGGCTAGTTTCTGTCTGGGAATTTCTATCGCCTAAGAAATAACGTTTAAAATTTCATTTTTCATGCAATTCCAGCATAGAGCGATTTTAATCTGCACGAAATGTTGTTTCATTGTTTCTTTCGAACATGAAGGATGATTTCGTGATTTAAAGACACTTTCCAATAGATGTTATTAAAACGTTTAGTGACCTTTTTCTACTTAAAAGCCGTGTTTTTGTGTGACTTTAAGAAGAAAGAGGTCACCTCAATAAACGAACTGAGGGTGGTAGTTAACCAACCTAGAGTCCAGTCTTCCAACATTAGCTCTCAAATCCTGAAGCATGATTCGGTCGAATAAAACATCGATGCGTTGACCCTCGTGTTGTTTCTCAACCTCTGCGATGAAGAGCAAAACAATAACTGCAATGTAATTAACAATTAGTCTGAACTTACACGTTTTTATACACGTATTTTTTTTTCCAAGAAACCCATTTATAAGAAACTAGATCTAGACGCCCTCAAATAGTTAAGAAACTGTAGTACTACAAAAATATTTCCTAAGAAACCTTTGTCAGGTTCTCAATAGCGTTGTAAACATGCTAACTTGAAACCGAATGTTTTAACGGGATGAGCAGACATTGTTGTCTGAATAATTGAAGTATAAGGTACGTGCCTTTCAAAAAGAACCAAATAAATACAGGATACACAATTTTAACATATGTCTGTTAATGATCACTAACACTTTTATCAATTTTATGATTTAAGAAAGGCTGAACTTCGACTAATATAATCAATCAAAAAAATAAAAAAGATCTGCGAAACTATTGATCCACATTCACGCGTCGAAATTCAACTAAGCTGATTGGTTAAGAAATTGATTCGGAAGAAAACTAGACACGTGCCAACCGCTTTTTCGCACGAATCGACTAAGCTGATTGGTCGAGAATTTGATTCGGGAAAAAACTAGACACGTGCCAACCGCTTTTTCAAGCGAATCGACTAAGCTTATTGGTTAAGAAATTGATTCGGGAGAAAACTAGAGAATTATCAAAGGGAGATCGTATTAAAACCAAGAAAAAACTAATTGTCTGAAAGATGATGTGATCACGCGAGTGACTTGCTATCTTGACATCTTAAATGAGAGCTAAGTGTATAAGACCCTCGCCAGATGGTACAATAGTAAAGTCACCAAATGAAGTTATTCGGCGATAGCGCAATGGTAATGGCGTTCGGCTCTTACCAAAAGGTTCTGGGTTCGAGACCATGCTATCACAAAGTTGTTTAGTTAGCAGTTATAAATAAACATCGCCGTATTCCATCAAAAATAACCGTAGCACAAATGGGAGCAATTAAATACACTAAAACTCCGGGTCGAAGTCTTTATGAAAATGCTTAATGAGCGTTCTGGAAGCCTCGTTAAAAGACAAACAAAGGTTATGATTAAAATGGCTTACCTAGGACAATATTTTTGTTCTCGCCAGCAACTTCGCTCGACATCTCTTTGTGCGCGACTCCGAGAAGCTTCAACATCCTCTGAATCTCCTTCATCTCGTGCGCGCCCAATGATCTCAGTCTTCCGATGCTGATGTCAACAATGGAGACGACCAAACCTTCAGAGTCGCGCAGCGGGTACGCAAAATGTCGCTCGCCGTACGCGTCCGCGGTGAGCGTCTCGGAAGAGTCGATGCACTTGAAGAGGTAGTCGCTGGGGGATGATTTTATTTTGTGAAAAAAAAGTTTCCGTAATTAACAAACAAGAGAGTAAATAAACTGTATACTGCAATTTTTTATATTGAAAATATCTGAAGTCTAATACAGAAGACAAAGTGGATGTATGGGAGGTAAACAAAGTGGATGTATAGATGTATGGGAGGAAAACAAAGTGGATGTATGAGAGGTAAACAAAGTGGATGTACGAGAGGAAAACAAAGTGGATGTATGAGAGGTAAACGAAGTGAATGTATGAGAGGAAAACAAAGTGGATGTATGAGAGGTAAACAAAGTGGATGTATGGCAGGAAAACAAAGTGGATGTATGGGAGGTAAACAAAGTGGATGTATGGGAGAGAAACAAAGTTGATGTATGGAAGGTAAACAAAGTGGATGTATGAGAGGTAAACGAAGTGGATGTATGGGAGGAAAACAAAGTGGATGTATGAGAGGTAAACAAAGTGGATGTATGGGAGGAAAACAAAGTGGATGTATGGGAGGAAAACAAAGTGGATGTATGGGAGGTAAACGAAGTGGATGTATGGGAGGAAAACAAAGTGGATGTATGAGAGGTAAACGAAGTGGATGTATGGGAAGAAAACAAAGTGGATGTATGAGAGGAAAACAAAGTGGATGTATGAGAGGTAAACGAAGTGGATGTATGGGAAGAAAACAAAGTGGATGTATGAGAGGTAAACAAAGTGGATGTATGGGAAGTAAACAAAGTGGATGTATGGGAGGAAAACAAAGTGGATGTATGAGAGGAAAACAAAGTGGATGTATGAGAAGTAAACGAAGTGGATGTATCGATGAGATTAGCTGGATTAAAATATATTTACCGAAACAAATTGTCCTTTCTTTCTAGTCGCGGTGGTATCTCAGGTTTTACGCAGTGATTGTGACCAAATGCCGCCATCTTTCGCAGAACCGAACCTTCGTTAGGCTACGGGAAATAAAAACTGATGTGACACCATGACTCTGAGCTTAGGGATGAGAGAGAAATGGAAACACTTTTAAAAGTCTCTAGAAGAACCACACTCAACTTTATACCTCAGTGAAGTGATATCATGTTTCTGAGGTTAGGGTTGAGAGAGAAAAAGATGGAAACACATTTAAAAATCTCTGGAAGTACCACACTCAACTTTAGTTAGTTCCGAGGTTAGTAATGAGGGAGAAATCCAATCTTACCTTCAAAGAAGGCTCAACTAAATAAAGCACCACTTCATGGACATGGCGACTTCTTCTCAATATCCAAGTCACAGCCGACTCAGAGATCTTCATCGTCTTTTGACGCATGTCAACAAACTGTAAAGCCTGACTCAGCGCTTTCGCCACGCCCTGGATCAAACGCAAGTTGACAGAACACAACATAATTAAAGTATATATCAAGGATGATAGAGTGGTTTCTTAAAAAAACCGGAAATCCTAAATGGATTTCAATCAAAACGACAGCTGGGGGTTAGGGTTAGGGTTATATGTACATAAAGCGTAAAATTCTAAGATGGAGGTAATTTTACACTTTAGTCGTTGTGCTCTTTAATTATTTTTATTATTTATATATATTGTTGTATATAAATTATGTAAATATCTTTCTTATCTACATTTTGTTAGTTCCTAATAGCACGATTAGAAAATTCCTGTTTTTCTTTTTCTTTCTTTTTTTCAGAAAAAATACGGAAAAAAGTTCAATTATTCCAAAAATCCGGAAGTCCGGATAAATCCGGAATTCTTTCATCCTTGATATTTATATATATATATATATATATATATATTATTAAAGTGATTAATTATAGTTTCATGTAAAATGTCGGTTATTATTATTATTATTATTATTCACAAATGTTTATAACATTATAATTCATACAATGTTTATGATCATTCAAAATTAGAAATATATACATATTTACAAAATTCTGTTCTTCCATGGCTCCTGTGTATGTAGGTGTGAAAAAAGCGTTAAAAAGAAAAGGGCGTTGGTTCAACTGGTTAAAAAGCAAAAAAAATAGAATAAAATTCATGTTAAAAGCGTGGGTTAATAGAGAAAAAAGTAGAAATAAGAATATAAATAAAAAATAAATTTAAATTAAGAAAGTTATAAATACAAGAAAGTCGAAAACAAATAAATAAATGTTTTTATTTGGTTTTAATGACATTTTCATACAAACTTTTGTTTAATATTTAATAGACTTATACCAATAACTTCCTATTTTTTACGATTTTTGTAAAAGCATTATTATTGTCATATTTAAATATTATATTCGTAGATATTTAATAGACATGTGTATGGTCGTTCGCATAATTTTATTATTTTAGAAATGTTTCAACCTGCTTAGGTCTTCATCAGACTAATAAAAAAACGTTATAAAAAGAAGTTAAAAACTGAATCTGTATGAATATGTTTTTCCTTATAATTGACCAATATATATGTGCCAGTGGATACCCCTTACAAACACACACCCCTTAAAAACTACAAAGTTACGTTTAGTCGCCTGGAAAATTTATGAATTGGTTAGATGTTCTAAAATACAATTTTTCATAACCTTATGTAAAAATAAGCTTTCAGAAAATGCCTAAATTTATGGTATGTTATAATATCATATTTTGAGCATAATTCAGACAAGAGAGCATTTGTATGGTCATCGAAACAAGAGAGCATTTGTCTGGACATCGAGACAAGAGAGCACTTGTCTGGACATCGAGACAAGAGAGCACTTGTCTGGTAATCGAGACAAGAGAGCACTTGTCTGGTAATCGAGACAAGAGAGCATTTGTCTGGTCATCGAGTTAAGAGTCTGATAATAAAGTAACTGAAAATTAACTAATAAAAAATCTCCAATAAAAAAAAAACAAACAAACTGATTAACTTCAACGTAAAAAATACCCGTAAAAATGCAATCAAAGAAAAACTAGTTATTATTATTAAAGTGAATATTTATACAGGATAAACTGTTCAGTACTAAATACTGCTATTATACACGCCTTGTTAAAATAGTTGCGTTACCTGATAGAATGAGATCTCATGAGGCAAAAAGGTAGCTTTATCGTGGGGGTCTGCGAGCGTATCAATCCCCAGCAACCCGATTGCACATTTCTCATGGTCCTTCAACGGCAGGCAAATGTACGAGCCCTCGATTTTCTGAAATAGTAAAAAAAGAAAAGAAACATAAAATAGAATTTTGAAATAATTTGTATAAGCCAATTCGATATTGGCAAACGACTCAAGAGTACGAACAGAGGTCATCTCAAAATATTACATCTTCTCGTCGCGACGGATTCCATAAATAGACGCCTTTGTGATTCAGAACTTTAGCGACTAGAATCGGCTTTCCGTTGTCAATCGCACTGAAGCTGATGCATTTCATTCCGCGATGCAGGACTTTGTTCAAAACGAGGTTGGTGTCGTTAACAGTGCACGACACATAACGAAGGATCTTATCACCTACGTAGAAAAAAAAATGTTGAGCCCATCAGGTATATTAAGACATTGTTAGTCCGGTTTGAGTGGCCGACCTAAGTGCATCAGGACTTAGCAAAGAGGGCCCTTCCGGAACTATTGCTTCATTTGAATAAATATTTCTGGAAATAATTGGTTTTTTCCCAACGTTAAAATTATAAAATAACACTTAGTAGTCAACTAATCTCCAGATTTACTTCTAACCTTTCAAATTTATATAAACGCCGTAAATAATTTGATAAAAGGGAATTTCAAAATTCCTACATTATGCAAAAATCTCAAACCGAAACACAAAAACTCAGTAAGGGATCTTTTGGAAGTGTATTATTTTATTTAAAAAGGTGAAAATAAAAACAAAATTAAAGATAAAAACTGTCAAAGGTCTGGGTCCAATCTTTCTAATCTGGGCATATGTTGCCCAAAATGGAAAAAGGGGTTAAAGTGTCATTATAATTATATACTTATATAATAATTTCAAATTTTAAACATTTTTTATTATAAATATACATTATTTGCATTATTTTATTTCAAAAACTGACATGGCGGCTAGTCTTTAATGACGAAGTGATGAGTGCACATGGTTTACACGTTGTTTTTTTTTTATAAGAAACCAGTCTATAAGAAACCGAAGGCTCAGGTTTGCCAACAATTAAGAAACCCTTAAGAAACCTTTCAAGAGTTAAGAAACAATGAAAAATATTTTCTTATGCAACAGTTAAGCCTAAATTATTCTTAGTATATGCATACATTAACAACGAAAAATTTGGTCGTGACAACATAAAGGTAAAATTTAAGAAATTTTTGAGGGTCCGAAAAGATAAATTTTAAGAAACTTTTGAGCCTGAAAATGACCAAATTTTAAGAAACTTGAGGCTCAGCCCGTTGCTTAGGTTTCTTATAAAAAATTCATTCATTCATTTTTTCATTCATCCACAGTTCACTAGGTTATATTACTTTTTTTTATAGAAGAACGAGACAGAACCTTTTACTTTCATGACACTTCTCAACAAAACTAAACAAATAATTTTAAAATGCGACTTTGCAAAAGATAACAATATCAATGAGTCTCCGGGCTCTTCTGAAACTTTCCGCAAAAACCATCAAATACCTCCTGATTTTTTGTTGTTGTTTTTTTTTCATTCATCCACAGTTCACTGTGGTGACATGATATACATCATGTTTTCTCCTAACTATGTATACTCAGCGAATCGCTACTTCTACTGAGGGATAAAGTATACCCATTCGACAATTTGTCTACCAAATTTCCCTCGCAAGGCTTTGGTTAACCCGTGGTAGGTTTCTTAGGCACTTCCCAAAGGTGCCACGCTCTCAGGTAATTCTCGTCTTGAACAATTTTTTTTTGCATCAAGCGAGATTCGAACCTGGGCCTTTGCGGTAAGAAACATAAGCTTCGACCACTAGACCACGCGCGCCCTGAATAAAAAACAACGTGTATATTCCGTTAACGATATGGATTTACGAATGTTGTTCATGGAAGGAAATCAGCATCCCTTTGAATGATTTAATTGGTGTTGTAGTCAATATTAAATTGCATGTTGGTTTTAGAATAGATAGTTATAACAGTTCCCCAAAAAGAGCGTTTTATTAGATAGCAACCGTTTTTGTAAACATTGAAACTTGTTGGTAGTAAAAATGCATTTTGGATTGTACCCCGGTGGCCCAGATCTTTTAAAATAGCATTTTTAGCATTAAAATTTTGATTATAATTTAAACAAGCCATAATCAATATTATCGTAGGTTCTACTTGCCTTTGTACCCAGGGTTCCTTCCATCATTGTTCTCAAGTCTGGCCACATAAGAGCTGAGTCTTTTGTTTTTGCCATGCTTTTCAGCGTCCTGCTCTATAACCAAAAACGTGGCTTTGTAAACGGGGTCCAGCAAACCCCCAGACGTACGGCCGCTGAAGTCAATAGCTTGTAACCACTTTTTGCGAAAATCACCACGCTTCCGCTCCTCAAAGGAACGCTAGAAAAAAACAAGAAGCCATTTTGCTTGATGATTTCGATAATATTCACAATCAAATTGTAAAGGTAAATCAAGATAAGTGTAAAATGATAAGAAAAGTAAGTGTAAAAATTGACTTTGGCAATATTGTTATATTCAAACATTTCACAGAGTGTTCGGGTAAGGTCACTGGCATAATGCCGACATAAACAAAAAACAAATGCAAAATATAATTAATTGGATCATTTAACTGATCGTTACAATTTGCTGTATAACTTATCACTACACGCCTATTCAGCCAAATAAATTGCTTACTTTCTTGTTTTTAATTGAACTTTTTTAAAAAAAAAACTATACAAAATTTTATCTTTGTTTTAAACTAAGCACCATCCCTTTTTCTTTATTTCTAATCATTTTATCTTTTAACTTCTTAATTGTATATATATAAAAATAAACTGTTTAATATTTTAACTTTGTCCCTTAACTGAAGTGTGCAACCTGTTGGCAATAAGTAAATCCTAGATTCCCACGAGGGTCGTTGGACGGTCGAGGTGGTTCTTTCTAGGTGAAGAATATTGTTCTCAGGTCACCTTCTTTTGCTCATTTCCACTTTTACTGCTACATCTTCCGGAGTGTTGGGGACTTTAGGGAGCTTGGGTTGTAATCTCAGGGGACTGCCTCATATTCCGAAGAAACAGTTTTTTAGTTTGAGTGTCGTAATCCTTTCTGCATTTGTCATTCTATATTATATTTCATTGATCATGTCATCTAACAAGTCATCCTTCGGTCGAATTTTGAAAAAACCTGACAGATTCAATAAAAATCGGTCCAATCTGAGTGCCCATTGTTTCAACGAAAATTGCACCAGTGAGGACAGCATTATATATTTTAGGCACTGCACACGTTGTTCCAAATACTATTGCAGTGAGTGTTGTGGGTTTAGTAAGGACATCATTGAGCTTCTCAATGAGAAAGTTGATAACTTTTGGTTCTGTCCGGACTGCACTAAACCTGCTCTAAATGCAATTTTCTTGGAAAAAGATATCGAAACCAGATGCAGCGTCTACTTTGAAAAAATTGAATCTCGCCTTGTTTCTCTTGAAGCGTCTCATTCTTTGAACCAATCTTCAATGATCAACATCCAAAACAGCCTTGAAACAAACTCCTCTTTAATTCAGAAATTAGTGGATGATAATTTAAAATTGAATAAGCAAATTTCCAATTTCAAAAATATTTTTAATAATGAATGTATAGATTCTGAACGTACTCTGAGTAAAAAAATTGTTAAAAATATTGAGGAGCACAACTGGCGCAAAAATAATTTAATTATTTACGGTCTGAAAGAGACTGATTCTGTAAACAACTCTGTGCAAGTATTGGATCTCTTAAAAAGCCAGCTAAAACTAAATATTTGCATAGACGTTATTAAAAGTTGTGAAAGACTTGGGACTTTTCAATCCGGTAAAACTCGACCTTTAAGAGTTACTCTTTGTGATTATGGCACAAAAATCTCCATTTTAAAACATAAAAGGATTTTAAAAGAAGTAGATGAAAATATCTATATTAATCAGGACAGGAGCAAAGAAGAAAGAGATCTGTTTAATAAACTTCGAGTTGAAGCTAAACAGAGGGAGGCAGAAGATAGTTCGGGGGAATGGGTCTACAGAGTAAGAGGACCACCGTGGGATCTGTTTGTGAAACAAATAAGAAAAAAGCCCTCTTCAAAATAAAATCTTGGAATAACAAAGCTAGAAGACTAAGGAATTCTCATCCTCCTTTCTCTTTAGCATTTTGTAACATTCGAGGTTTACGAACAAATTTTACGGATGTTGAAGCTTTTTTGTTCGAAAATAAACCGGATGTATTAGCGCTTTGTGAATCTAATCTAAATGCTGGTATATCTTCTAATGATTTCCTTGTTCCTGAATATCTTCCTTTGTTTAGAATGGATTCCTCCATTTATATGCATGGTCTAGCAGTTTATGTTAAGGAAACGTTACCAATATCTAGAGAAATTGACCTGGAAGACCCCGACCAACCTTTCATGTGTTTTCGTTTGTCTCTTCTTCATTCAACTAGTTTTCTATTTTTCCTCTATCGCTCTCCATCTTCCCAAGACTGTTCTGTTATCAAATCAGTCTCAAAGTCCGCTGATTCAGCTATTCTTAAACATTGCTCAAACAACATCTTTGTATTTGGTGACTTTAACATTCACCATAAACAATGGCTAAAATTCTCTAACGGAACAAGTAGCTCTGGTGTTGAAACCTATAACTTTGCAGTATCTCAGTCTCTCTCGCAATTAGTTGATTTTCCAACCCGCATTCCTGATCAATCCAGTCAATCGTCTTCCTTGTTGGATTTATTTTTAACCTCTAACCCGGACATCTGTAAATTATCTCATGGCGCTCCTTTAGGTCGTTCTGACCATGTTGTTATATCGGTCAAAGTTAACTTCAATAGACAAGTTTCTCATGAGCATCCCATGCATAGAACCTATTTTAGATATGATCTTGCGGATTGGCAAAAATTTCAAGCACACATTCAGTCTGTCCCTTGGAAGGAAATTCTTTCCAACTCAGCTGATGATTGTGTTAATGAAACTACTTCAATAATATCTGAAGCAATAAGATTATTCGTTCCTTCAAGGAAATATCAGATAAAGCCTCATTCTTCCTCTTGGTTTTCACCAGCATGTGCTGCAGCCATAGCCCATCGTAATCATTTCTTTCATTGCTACCGACGTCATCCGACTGATCTTAACAGAAAATTGTTTATTGTCTCTCGCAATAACTGTAAATATGTTGTTCGTAAAGCAAAAACTGTTTTTGCTGAAAGAACTAAAGATCATATCAATTCAATAAAAATAGGTTCATGTAAATTTTGGCGTATCATTAAAAATGTCCGGGGCAATTCCAATTCTAAATCATCTGTGCCTCCACTATTCAATGGTCCTGAAGTCATTAATTTATCTAAGGATAAAGTTGAACTATTTGCTAAACTCTTCAGTTCTCATTCTACCCTCGATGATTCTGGACACGATCTCCCTTATTTCACCTCCAAAACTGATCAGACATTACAGGATTGCTTTATATCTCCGGATAACGTTTCCAAGATAATTTCCAAAATGGATTCCACTAAAGCTACAGGACCTGATGGAATTCCTGTAATTGTTCTTCAGAAATGTTCTACCGAGTTATCTCCTGTTTTGTGTGCTGTTTACAAAAAGTGTTTGGATGAATCTTGTTTTCCTTCATCCTGGAAATTTGCCTCCGTTATTCCAATTTTTAAAAATTGTGGTGACCGTTCTAATCCTAGAAATTATAGACCGATTAGTCTCATTTCCATTTTAAGCAAAGTTTTTGAGACTTTACTTAACCAGACCTTAGTGGAATTTATTGAAAAAAATAATTTGTTTTATGATTCCCAGTACGGGTTTCGTTCTGGTCGTTCCACTGCTGATGTTTTGACAGTTATAACTGAACATTTTTATCGTGCCCTTGATGTTTCCGGTGAAGCGCGAGCAGTTGCTCTTGACATCTCCAAGGCATTTGATAAAGTCTGGCATCTGGGTCTATTGCATAAACTCAAAGCATATGGTTTAAAAGGTTCCTTTTTTAAAATTATCTCTTCCTTCCTTTCCAACCGTAGATTCAAGGTTGTCCTTAGTGGTCATTCATCTTCAACTTTTTCCATCAATGCTGGTGTTCCACAAGGATCAGTTCTCGGACCAACCCTGTTCCTACTCTACATAAACGATCTCCCAGACAATTTATCATCCAAAACCATTATTTACGCTGACGATTCCACATTGTATTCCTGTCTTGATAAATCAGATGATTGTGATAAGGTTAATTTGGCCTCTGTTTTCAATAAAGATCTCAATACGGTAGTTGAATGGGGTAAGAATTGGCTGGTTAATTTCAATCCATCTAAAACTAGTCTTCTTTCCATTAATCATTTCAAGCAAGCATATTTACCTCCAATTTTGATGAATGGTTCTCATTTGCCTGAAAACAATTCATTTCGCCTTCTTGGTCTCATATTTACAAGCGATCTCTCATGGCGTTCATACATTGAAACCATTGCAAAATCAGCTGCCATGAAGGTTGGTTCTCTTTTACGAGAAATGAGTTACCTCACCCCTGAGTGTATCCTTTACCTGTACAAATCGTCAATACGTCCTTGCATGGAATACAGCTGCCACATTTGGGCAGGTGCTCCTGCGAATTGCTTGAACTTGTTAGACCGTGTTCAACGGCGTGTTTGCAACGCAATCGGCGCAAACTTATCTTCGAAACTGGACTCCCTATCACACCGGCGAAACGTAGCTTCTCTTTGTCTTTTTTACAAGTTTTTTTATGGACGTTGTTCAAGCGAACTATCATCTCTTACACCTTCTCTCAGAATTTTTCACCGTACAACTAGGTTTTCATCATCTTCCCATCAATGGACTGTTTGCATTCCAAACTGTCACAGGGATTTCTATAAGAACAGTTTTTTCCCGCGAACATCCAGACTTTGGAACTCCCTTCCTTCTACATGCTTTCCATCGGTCTATAACCTTCAACTGTTCAAATCAAACGTTCATCGATATCTGAAAACTGCGTCACTTTCCCTGTAACTTTTCTAGCTCTTTACACTCAAGTGGCCTTTAGGGCCTTGTTCTGAGCAACTACAATAAAAAAAAAAAAAAAAAAAAATAAGAGAGAGAGAGAGTGTAATATTATATATATATCAAACATAAAATATTAAAATATTAATATTGCTATTTATATAAATACTATATATTTGTAATATTTAACGAAGCAATTCATGAAGTGATTTTTACTTGTACACTCTCGCTTAGGAACTGCATCAACGGATCAAACACATCTTCGTTTGGGAAGAGGCTGCAAATTTTATTGATCATATGTGCAAAGGATTTCCTTGTGATCTTCGAAAAAACATCTTCGAATATATCCCATGCTGTGAGGTAAAAGTAACAAGGTGCAAGGTGAAAGGGGAAATGCTCAAATTAATCGTTTTGGTATAGTCGTGAATGAGGGTGTATGTACCCTTATCATTAAATGTGCTTCATAACATTGAAGGGTTAAATTACAGTTTCTTGGGATGTCAGCAAATTACATTCTAGCCTTGATACTAAAAATTGAATATGATATTAAAAAACAATAAACAAACAAATAATTTTCTGCATTTATATGCTGGGGGTAATACAGGTCAAATATCATAGCGCAAAGCGCTATTGGGCGCCGATTTATCGGCGCCCAAATTCAAAATTTTGCAATGAATTTTGTTTTTAACTTTATCACTGAAACCAGAGAGTATTAATTAAAAAGAAAATGTGTCAATCTGTTTAAAACATGTGTTGTTTATCCACCTTTATTGATAGACCTGCCTTCTGACCTGTGATCATGAAAATACTGCGAAGTTTGTTATTGTTGCCTTTACTGATCACAGCATTTTAGTTTTGAAAAACAAGTGATCGAGACAATATACTTGCATCTATAACGCGGGGAAATCTTGTATCTCCATCATGGTATTCAATATATATCTATATAATACCCTCCAGTAAATCTGAACAAGTAAGTACTCATCATGTTTCGAATGGTTGTTGATTGGGCGGGTTCAAAAAAGTTTAGAAACAATCATAACTTACAGGCCTGACATTTAGAGGCGCGCAATAATTATAATAATTTAAGGTGCGCTCTCCACCGCGCCCCTAACTGTGTTATTTTACTAATAATAATCACGCGTCTTAAATATATCTCTTGTAAATGAAATCTTAAAGAACTTACTTTAAAGTAATTTATTTAGTCACGTAAATATATTTTTTCGTTTCAAATTATAATCGATTCACCGTTCTTTATAAATATCAATGTATAGCTTTATTAAGAAATTTAGTTTGTTTAAAGAAATTTAACGTTACCAATTAACTGTTTCAAAAAGTTTGACGTCAATCATAGAAGAAAGGAAGAAAACCGACAGACATGTTTACGCGCAATGTTACAGGTTGTTTAAAAGTTCCATTCAACATAGAGACAGATAAATGCAGAAGAACTATGCTGCATTCGATGGAAGAAAAAAAAGATCAATACACAAAGAAACAATCAGTTTTGTTTACAACAAAAAATACACTTTCACAAAACCAATAAACATGCAGTAGAGTCTGAAGAAAATAAACATGACAACTAGGTTTTAACAAAATTACCAATCGCGCGTCTGAGAAAAAATAATCAATTGACGACGCACCTAAAAACTTAAAACACTTAATGTTAATGTATTCCCGCGTAAACGACATTTGCTGTGCAACGAATGAAAAAATTAGTTTGTTGTGATCTGTTTAAAAGTGCTTTGCGAGTAAAGTTAAGTTATATACATTTTGTTGATATTTCTACTGAACAAGAGTTATGGTGCGTGGAAGAAAAAGAACAACAGGCACAAGTCATAATAAAAATGCTAAAACGGACAAATCTGAAGAAAAAAAGAAGCGCTGGTAACAAGGTTGGTAGTTCAACGTGGTATTCCCAACACCACCGTCATATAATTAACCCGTCGACGCATTCTTTAGTCTGCAAAAATCCGAACTTTTTTTTAAGGCTAGAGGTTTATTTTGCAGAATAAAATTGGACACCTTTATAAAGTGTTCTGTAATTTAACCACAATCAAAAATTAAAACATGTCGGAGTGAGACGGACATGTAAATACAAAATCTGATAAAATAACATCGCTTCATGTGTTGAATATCGAAGAAAATATTTCGAATTTGATAACCAATCTTCCTTGTTACATAAATGTGAAAGTTTCCAAGAAGAAAAAGAACGCCAAAGTGTTTAATTATGTTCAGATATAAGGCATTTTAGATCTATATAGACCTGAAAATGGAAAAATTTTCAGGGCTCTGCCCCACACCCCGCTGGGTGGGCTTACAGCGCCCCCCCAGACCCCCTGACTGAATTTTTTCGACTCACGAGGCTCACTGTGGATGGCTTGCGCCGCCCAAATTCAAATCCTGTATTACCCCCTGATATGTCTCAATATTCCGTAACAATTATAATTAATTTTATAATTTATAATTGCTATAAACTATAATTTTATCGTTTATAATTGTTTCACTGAGGATGGACGTAGTCCGAAAAGCTTTTGAAAAGAAATAAAAATTTTAAATAAAAATGTTGTTTATCATTAATAACCATAATAATAATTTAATTTAATAATGGCGAATTTATTCACCGCAATATTTATTTATATAATAATCATAAATAATATATAATAATAAATTATGCGAAATAAGAAAAAATAAAGAAAAAAAAGAGAAAAATGAGAAAATCGTTATTCGCATTGAAGCTTACTTTCATTGAAGAGATGCTCGTGGATGCTTTCCTCTCTCCATTTCGATAGCACAGTTTCGATCTCGTTGATCTCAAGATACCCGGATCCATCTCCATCCCACATGTCGAAAAGCTGCCCAATCTGCGTCTGACGGCGGATCTCCAAGGTGTCCTTACGCGTCTGTGATCACAAGAGGATTTAAGATGTTATTAATGGAATCCTAGAGTACTTCACACATTCCTTCGAAAGAAATACAGAAATGGAAAATTTGAGCAAAACTAGCTCACAAGTAAGTATTTCATCCTGATCAGCAAGACAGAAGCAAGATACAAAGGCTTGTTGCCTACTAGACTTTAAAGAACATAATAAAGAAATGTTTTTGATTTGAACCTCAATATTCATCATCGTCATCGTCATCCTTTTAACGTCACTTTTCCATGCTTGCACGGGTAGGATGGTTTCAAAAGATGATTTCCTCCAATTATGGAGGTTTAATCATCTGATGGTTTACTGGTGCAGATGTTTTTACGGCTGGATGCCCTTCCTAACGCCAACTCCAGAAAGAGGAAAACAGTGGTGAGTAACCCACGCAAGGTACCAACTTTGTATTTAGAAACTCCGTGGCAGCTATGCATCAGGGGCATGGATGCTTATGCCCATGAGGTCAAAAATGTTATACGACCTGCATACCCAAAACGTGACGTGCTTTATTTACGAAATAATATATATATATTAATAAATAGTTTCATTTACAGACCTTTTCGATTCGCAAATTTCGCTCGTCTTCCGTCTCCATGTAACCGGTACGAATAAATCGCACCAAATTCTCGATAGCTGAACTGCAAACAACAAATGTCTCAAGATTGAAATAACACATATATCCCTTAAATTGTGCGTTTTTTAGAAACATTTGTTCGAGTTCTCCACTTTGCAAAACGCAAATTTGATATATCTGTTAAAATGTGAAGCTGCAGGGTTGTATTCTACGAAGCAAGGTATTTCACCTTTTTTTTGAAAAACAGATTTTATAACAAATACAAATATTGAGAAATAATAATAATAATAATAATAATTGTTGCTTTAATTGTCAACGTACGTAAAAGTAAATAAGTAAAAACTCGAAGTGAAGAATGTCACATAAATGAAAGGAAAGAGAGAAATTGAAATGTTGGAAGTGTCAAAAAATTGGAAAAATCAAAAGTCAATAATTAATAATAATATATCATACAAAAATAACATAAATAATAATAATTATTATTATAATTTACTGAATGCCTTACTTAATCGGTGCATCGCCAAGAAAAGTTACTAGCAGATTAACAAATTGATTTTGGTTGAGCGTGGAATTATCAAAGGCTGTTGGCGTGGTGATCGTGGAGATTACTGGATGAGACAAAACAATTGATTCTGCACCTGGTAGAAAAAGAAAGGGAGGTCCAGTTACGTAAATAATTATACGTTCTGTATATTGGTTGTGGCAGGTCAAGAGTGTCCATGCTTTGTATCTGTTAGGGTTTTTCAAAAGCTTTTGCAGCCATGTAGGTGTTTAATGGTTCAAGGCTTCGTGGGTTTGAACCATTAATTCAAGAAATAAAAACTTTGCAACTTTTCTCGCTACTTCGCTCTATCCACATTGGCGTTCTCTTTACAAAAGAAAGAGGAGGTTTTTGACGTTCAAAATATCTACAAAAGTAAACGTGTAAACAAAAGCTTAATGAGGTGATAATGAGAGAGACCTGTGGGAAGCTGAGCATATGACACGTATGAGTTTGTGAATGATGTAACGGTATGGGTTGCCGCGGTAGGAAAACAAACTGTAGAATGATATGTAAAGAGATGCTACTACAGGTGAGTTAGCATTCAGTGTAACCCGTTAACTTACTGCTTGTCAGTGGTTCCATTATCAACTTAACTTCCGTCTCCAGGTCAACACCCGATGTTGCGTAGTGCACGTTACCTGCAAGCAGACTGAAAAACATGAAGCATTCAACTTGATTACGCATTAGCAAACTTTAGCCCAAAACTAAAAAACGAGCTGCGCCAGTTAAGTTATATTAAAATGTAGACCAACCACACTCAATTCACGACATCACTTTTTGCGGTTCAATTTGCTAAAATACCTTATCTACTTATAAACTGATCTTAATATAGAAAACATCCCTCAAGGGGTCGAGGTGGCAATTCTTAGTATGTTAATCTGCATTAAATTGCACTTCTTTGGAGTCTCTGAACCATCACTAAACGTGATCAAGATGGAATCGTTGAAGTTAATTTTTCACAGATTAACCACAGAAATAAAAAGAAGACAAAACGGCAGTCGCACCTTCATCGTCAATGCAGTCAATTTTCCGAGATGACTTCCGCGAATAATTTGACAACGATTTGTTGTCGTTAGCAACAGATTCTGGGGAAACAAACGATATCTGCATTACAGCGTCCATTGCATTTTGTTTTGGCCGCGCTTTTGTCTTGGCGACTGTTTTCATGTTAGCATTTTGAGTTTTTGTATTGAGAAATGAAGCTTTCGGAGTCGTGTCATTTTGGCTCTCATCCGACGAATTATCTTGAATGGAATGCAAAAATTGAAACAGGAATCAGTAGAACAGTTTTTATAACGTATATTTTATAAATATAAAATATATAAAACTGAAACGAAGTATAAAGATTATCAATAATAATAATAATAATAATAAACGTTCTATAATACATGGTAATAAAGTTAATACATGAAATTGACAAATATTTTCCATTTTTTAAGTATAAGTAAATTTAAGTTAAATATAAGTTTAAATAAATTCTATTGTTTTATGAATATTAGTATTTTCCAGAATGTACTTTTGAAGTTTCATTTCATTAGTCAATCCTAACTACTGGGAGCAATAAACCATTGTGCGACTAAGTGGCTCATTTAAATACAAACTATTAATACAAGCAATGAACCCGTCCTACGGACGTTAACAATAATATGATAATTGAGGAATTCTGTATGTATGTATAAACTTGTCAAAAAAAAATTTTCTTTGGCTAAAAACCATCACAGGGGCATCACAATCATACCCTGAAAATTTGGTTCCAATCGGTCCAGTCGTTTGGGAGTGATTGGCGGACAACAAACAAACAAACATACTCAGATTTTTCCTCCATTATAGTATATATATATATATATATATATTATTATTATATTTAGATATATTACTGTTTGTTTATATTTTTATTTGCTTCATTATTTCAATATTTATCTTCTTTTACTTCTAGTGTTTAATTATTTGTTTCTAAAATTATTACAGTTGACTTATAGAAGACAACTTGATTACCTTCTGTATATTTGATTATGCAAGCTTAGGTAAACTTCTGAAAACACAATACCTGATTGCATGATCTCCGTATCAGAGGTAACTGGGGAGAGAGGGGCGTCGGAATCGAGATGATTGTCCACAATGAATCGCTCGATCTCATCTTCTTCCTCTTCAATCTCAACAACCGGCCCTGAAGATATGAACATAAAGATATTCCGAAGATTCACTTCTTCGATTGATTAAATGATCAATGTTTTGTGAAAGCCAAAAGATCGATAATAATGGTAATAATGGTAATAAATGATGATAATGGTAATAAATAATTTAAAATGCTCATAAATAAATATATATTTGAATTAAGTGCAAGATCAGTGAACGTAGATATCAACCAAGATTATACTTCTCAAAGGAAAAGTAAAAGATCTGTTAAATTGTGAAGGAGTGAAAGCATTGAAATTGCAATAAATTTTTTATTTATTCTAAAAATAGATTAAGTCTATACAATAATACGTAGTTCCTGTCCTGTACAGTCTTACCATGACGATTCCTACAATAAAACGCAACAAAACGCAAAACGACGTCTGACCAATGTTTTTATAAAGTTTTTAAATTGCAAACTTTTTCTTTCTTATATTATTTTCTTATGATGATAGCAAAGAAAGAACATCGCTAAAGTAATTAAAGATGCACAGCAACAAACAAAAAAGGGGTTCCACAACTTACTACTCACTGCTTCAAAAGGTAGGTGAAAAAAACATTGCATGAAACCAGGTCCGAGTTTTCAAATATTTTCGGCTGATTATTTTGCAAGAAATCTCTTAAATTAGACTTGATTTAATATTATTTATTTATTTTTTTCTCCACTTTTTACTGTGCCGCGTTTCTTTGTTTTTTACTGTGCCGTGTTTCTCTGTTTGAGTTTTTACTTTCAAAAATAATTGTTATTAATTATATTAATTATTAATTATGGTCTTCTATTATTTTATTTATTGCGCAACTTTTTATTGACTGCTTAAAAATGCGTGAAATTTGCACGTGCATTGCAGATAGTTGCATAAAGGCAAGCAGCTTCTTTCGGCTAGATGAGTGCATGTAGTGCAGGTTTTTATAGCTATGGTATGATAAACAGTATCCACCAGTTTGCACATGGTCTTTCCCACTCAGTGGCTTGCACGTTTTCAAAATATCATACTACCTACAATTCTGTAGGTTTAATCATTTGATAGTCTATTGGAGCAGATGTTTGTATATATATACATGTTTGAACATTTGTTCAATATTTAATAAATATATTTATATTCGTAATCATACAAACAACCATAAATATGTTTATTAAATATATATAAATTGCATAATTACACATAATTAATCATTGACAGAGCAAGTCATATTCTGCAATAGTTATATTTCGGACCTGCTTAGTGTACGTCTTCATCAGAATTAAAATCATACGAACGACCATAAATATGTTTATTAAATATATATAAATTGCATAATTACACATAATCAACATAATTAACCATAAAACAAAGCAAGTTTCATTTAGTTTCAAGTTACATTTTCGTGGGTCGATCAACGAGCTCTTGATTACATCGATACTTTCATCGTAAAACATCTCCAATAGCTGTAACACCCTCTGTCGATCCAGATGCCCCGTCTAAAACAAAGATTGTTTAAACGGTGAATCCAGAAAGCAAGTAGGTTTCGAAAGTAAAAAGAATGAAAGAACCTTGGAATGTCAATCAAATAAAAGAGTTGTTTATTTAAAAATGGAAAATTTTGATTTTATTATTTTTTATGAATTTTTTATCATAACAAAAAAAAAGTTTAAAGGTTTCAAGGTATTAATACTTTTAAATGTTTTGTTATCTTGAACTTGCCAAGCCAATATAACATGGGTGTCTACCCGCCACACCCTCCTGGTTCCCCGCAAAAAAATAGTGTAGGTCCATCATTTTCAAGGATTAAAATTATAAAATGTTATGAAAATGAAAAAAATTACATCACAAAAAATAAACATCAATTGATGATATACAGGGATATATTGAATCCCGCTCAAAAGTATGTTGACATGGAAACACAAGATTTTTCAACCACCATTATGATTTCAGAACACATACCTGGCCATAATCACAACCAATAAACAGATTTGCGATGACGTTTCTGGAAAAAGAAGAAATATAACAAGTGTTATTTAATATTTATTTAATATTTAATTGTTATTTAATATTTATTTAATATTTATATATTTATTTAATATTTATATATTTATTTAATATTTATATATTTATTTAATATTTATTTATTTATTTATATTAATATTTTTAGAGATTATTTAGATATAACTAAATAAATATTGATTTTCAGTCTTTTTGTAGTGAGAAGTCTTTGTATTTGGTCAATAATACCAACCGTCTTTTCGTTCTGCAAATTATACATGTAGGCACTTGTATATTTCTCATGGAAACCTTTTTTGACTTGACTGAACACTTTTAAACAACGCTTTGATAGAATAAGCAAAGTGATAATAGGCAAGCAACAAAGTATTCTTGTGTGGTCACTTCTGGTGTGGTCACACTGACTTAATTAGAAAGCATTCATTTCACCAGACAATACTGATTGATACCGATTTTCCGATTTATTAATTTATTTTTTTTTATTATTATTATTTTTTTCTCTTCATATTTTTATGCTTTTGCAAGAAAAAAAAGGGAATCATAATTGACTTAGGTCTAGAAGGTTATAAAGTTATTGGTTGACAGGCACAGTTTTATGCCTATACATTGAATTATTTTTTATGTAAACCTTATTTTATAATAATAATAGTAATATAAAAATACTATGGTACATTGGCTGGTACGTTATAGACGAGAGAACCATGGAATGTTACCTGAGGGCATCGAGTTCAATGGATTTTCGGTATTCCGTGGACAGGCGGGAGATGTGATGCAGGAATTCTCGAAACGTGTCGTCGTTCATCGAGGCAATATGTTTCCCAGTGAACTAAGGAACAATAAAACTAAACAACCGACAATCATTTCAATCAATTCAAAGATCTGCAATTAGCGTTAATTACAAGTAGCGAAAACTAAAATTAAGTAATTCAATTACTGTTGCCGACGTTGTCAGGGTCACACTTACCATTACCTAAAAATTCAAAACCGTTTAACTGTTCACAATGAAAGTTCCTGCGCGAAAGAACTCTTGATTAGATTCTATAGATGGTGGATCGAAGCGAAACAAAACAAATTAAAAGCATTACTCTAGAAGATTACTATGTAAGACAATGCCAAGAAAACCATTCCATGATTGAATAATACATGGAAGATGGCCTCATGGAAGACTTGATCGTGCACTTATTTTCAATGTTTTTGAAAACAGAAATGAAATAAAAATGAGAAGTGTTGCTATAGTGATGTGATAGACCGAGAACAATTTCAGTAATTTGTAACTCTTTTATAGTTTTCCATTGTGACTTTTGATGGTTGAGCTTCCTCGCACAGCCAATTAAATCATGATCACCGATAGAAAGTGGAGCAACAATAACATTTTTTTATTGTTTATAATTGTTTCACTGAGGATGGACGTAGTCCAAAAAAAAAGTTTTTGAAATTAAATAAAATGTTGTTTATCATTATAATTTAATAATGGCGAATTTAATTTAATGTAATATTCTGTAAATTATGCAAAAGAAGAAAAATTTGAAAAAAGAAGAATGAAAAAGTCGTTATTCGCATTGAAGCTTACTTTCATTGAAGAGATGCTCATGGATGCTTTCCTCTCTCCATTTCGAGAGCACGGTTTCGATCTCGTTGATCTCAAGATACCGTAATTTGTAACTATTTTATAGTTTTCCATTGTGACTTTTGATGGATGAGCTTCCTCGCACAGCCAATTAAACCATTACCACCGATAGAAAGTGGAGCAATAATAATATTTTTTATGGTCGATATATTGTTAGTTACGATGACATCAATTAATGTACTTGACGAGTCAGTTGTCCGTGTAGGTTTATTGATTGTTTGAACCCATTATTTGTAAATGCTCCAGACACTGTGAACCATGTTACATTCCTTCCGAAATGAATACAAATTCCATGAATTCAACAAATCAAAGAAAGGCTGGACTGCACAAGACAGCACAGCTTAAAATATTCACGCAGTCAACAAGACATAATGCCATGGTATCCACCCACTCCTGAAGCCTGGATGTTACGTCCTGTGTGGCCCATTGGTTTGATTTGTAGCTGCCTGTTAGGTTATATATAACATTAGTATAAAAGGAAGAGCTACTACTATTCTATTTCGGTAATTTTCTCTAGGGGTAAATGGAATTTCCAGCGATTTTTTTCTTGGCATATTTCCCCATGTTCCAAGTATTCTCTTTACAGATAGTAGTTTTTAACATCAGGTGCATAATTTAGTTTAGTTTAGCTTAGAATTTTTTTTCATTTCAAAATCTATTTTTTAAAGCTGTTTTAGCTGCCCTGCTGTCATACCTTTATTGTTGGTACTCTTGTTTATGTTTATATCCATATTGTTATCCATAACAATATTATTATTATTATTATTATTATTATTATTATTCGTTATTGGGCGCCAAAATCCTCTCATCCAAATTCAGAAAATAGAAGAAAATAAAAGATATATATGCATTAAAAATTATACTATAACTTATAACTATATAAAAACTTGCTTGCAAAAAAAAATGAAACTTAGAATATGAAAAAAGGAAGATTTTCAGAGATTTGCGTTCGATGGAAGGAAAAATGATCAAACCGCAAAGAAACGTTCAGTTTTGTTTACAAAGACAGCCTTCAAAGAAGAAAATAAATATGACAGTTCAATTTTCTTCAACCTTTTAAACTTCACACTATTTCCTAATTTAAAAGAAATAGCTATCACTGTATTTGGCTAGTGAAAATATGTCCCGTGACATTATATAGAAGACAAAGTCACGCAGTACTCTCCATCCGTATGACTCAATAGAAGCAAGGTCTATGAAAATATTAATCTATGTGCAAGTACAGTTACAATGTTAGCTACTGTTAGCAAGAATCACTGAAAGATAAAGAAAGATAACCAGTACTTTATTTACAAAAGACAGGAACTTTTATGCTTTTATTTTATGCTAATTTTTCTGCAGTAACTACTTTTAGTAATGTGTAATAACTAACGTTTTTTAACAACAAATGAATTTATTAGTTTTTTATAAATATAAGTTTTTATTTTATTTTATTTTTTTGTATTAGATCGAAATTGTAATGAGAATTTCTCTGTTCAGCTGAATATTAATAAACACAATCAAATATTTCCAGTAAAAACAATATATTACAAATGTAAACGCAACTATAGCAATTTAACACGTTCTTCACTTTCGCTCTACAAGGTTGGTTCCTCTTTTAGTTTTTTTTCCTCGCGATAATTTACGGAAATTACTTTTAAAAAGTTTGTATCTGTCATACTCCTTTATCAACACTTGAAAGAAAAATTCACGCAGAATGTATTATGCACAAAGAGCAATCCTGTGCAACAAAGAACACGTTTGACGTAAGTCTTTTTTTTAATTAAACATCACTGTTAAGTTTAACCAATGCGATAAAACAATTTTAACGTGTTTATAACGCGATAAAAATAATGTCTAGTCGGCTTGACGTAATCGAGGGGCGCAACAAAAAACACGTCTTGGGCATTCCAGTAGCGTACCAAGGTGGACGATCGCGTGCCCTCTCCCGAAACAGTATGACGTATGGGAAATACATGATTGACCTCATAGCAAAAGGAAGCATCGTTGGTACTATATCAAAATTGAGTAAAAGAAGAAAAAAATGAAAAACATGTAAGGGACTTAACTTCATTTCAATTTTTTTATCGATAACGTAACTTTTAAGTTGTTATAAAAATTTAATTTGGGAAAATATGCTCAGTTACGTCAAAAAAGATTACAGTCCCAAAATAGTTCATTGATGATATTAAAACTGAGAATGCCAATTAAAATTACACAAAGACGATAGCCAGTCGAGGATTATCTCCGATTAAGGAGCAACCTCATTCACACGAGTGTCTGCCTCTTTAATCAGCTTTCGACCGGCAGCTGTGTCACAAACATGTCACTAAGTTAATTAATGGGAAACGGAAATTAAAAAGAACAATGCGATCAGGCAAGTTTTGTCTTGTGGCGTTTCGAAGTATGTAAGGTTCTAGTTAATTAACTAGATAAATTTTATTTTTGAAGATTTTAAATATGTTAAATTATTCTGTTGTATTATATTTCTTTATATATTTAACTATATCGTAATTCATGTATTATCATTAATGCTTTAAAAATGGTTGATTAGATTCACAACATTATAAAGCAAAGAATTTCTCACTAAATTTCTCACATACTTCTGTTTTCCCATTATAATATTTTAAATATGCTTTGATTGAAGATTTCAAGGGAGATATTTAACTTTTTTTGAGTTTTCAAGTGCAAGAAAAAGAACGATAGTGTTGTCAGCCATTATTAAAAAAATAATAAAAAAATACGTTCAGAATGCAGTAAATGCCTTGAATATATAAATCAATTGCCGAGGTATTTTGCCGAGAAAAAAGGTGAAAATAATTATCATTGAATAATTATCATTCATTACTGCGGTGTAATCTAGTATTCGTGTTTTTGGAGGTTGCTCGTTGACCGAGTACCAATGTATAGTATCTTTGAAAATAGACTGAACAAGTTCTTTACTTCTTGTTAGTGAACATTTTACAGACTCGTGTGACAGCCCACTCTGGGTTTTTCGGTTAAGCTACTGCTTCAAAATGAAAAAATCTTTGTAACTTTTTACTTCATTCATAGACAATGGAAATTAAGAAGAGTACGGAGAATAGAGTTTTCTTTTTCTTCTACTAGTAAAGTTGTTTTTAAAATTTTGGTGACTTGCTTATGAGTGAAATACGCACAATTGAAGCCCTATTGTTGTCAAGAGTAACAACATAAAATGCAAAGAATGATTGTGGCTTCATCATCATCATCATCATTTACATTTTTCACGTCTATTTTCCATGCTAGCATGGGTTAGACGAGGTTTCAGCAGATGATATTCCCCACAATTGTGTAGGTTTAATCATTTGATGATTCATTGGAGCAGATTTTTTTTATAGCTGGATGCCCTTCCTAACGCCAACCCCAGTAAGAGAAAAAAACAGCGGTGAGTTAACCCACGCAAGATACCAACTTTGCATTTTAAACTCTGTGGCAGCTCTTCATAAAGGGCATGGGTGCTTATATCCATGAGGTCAAAGATGTTACATGATCCGCATACCCAGCTTCAACTAATTTATCATTAAGCTGTAATTGCTGTTGTTATAAAAATTCATGAAGAGTCGCTTAAAAGTGTGACGCGACGTGGGTGGGTTAACTCACTACTGTTTTTTACTCTTACATTCTGAACGTATTTTTTTATTAAGAACTTGATTACGCTCCTTTTAAGTAAGTAATGATGACAAGAGATATGGTGCAAGAAGTTTATTAAGCTAATGAATAAAAAAAACTGCTGACCATGCTTAATAATTCGCTCCTTTCTCTGATAGAGGCTGAAAAAACAGGTGATAAGATATGTTCATTCACTGATTAAACGTCAAATCAATTTTGTGGTTTGATCTTTCATCTTCCATTGAATGTTGCATAGTGCTTCTGCATTAGTTGAATGGAACTTTTAAAAAACCTTCACGGATAGCTAACGTAAACTTTTCAATCTTCATTCTTACTATGTTTTACGTAACAAACCTTTCGAAACGTTTAATTAAATGTCCACCTTTAACAGCAGGAAATCGACAAAAATATTAAAACTAAGATTGCACCTAAATTAAATTAAAAACGTTTGCTAACGTCAAATAGAAGTGAATTTAATAGAGTGAATTTATCGAAGATTACCAAATTGCAGGATTGGAATTACGTTATTACTGAAAGTAGAGTGCTTGAACCCTCCAAAGACCATTCACCTGCAGTATAGTAGTAGTTATTGTGCTAAAATCAAGTATTACAGCAAAAAAAAACCCTTAACAAAGCTACGTGATATTCTTCTGGATAAAAGCCGCACATCTAAAAAGCAGCTAAAAACTGAAAATCAGTCTCTTACGGTAAAATCACCCTAAAGGTCCAAAATCGGTGAAATTATTCTTTTGCTGATGTGATTATCGTAATTGCCAATGCAAATTGGAATTTGGTGCCTTTCATGTTGGCATGTTGGACTCTTTTCTGAATTTTCATA
This sequence comes from Candelabrum cocksii, assembly GCA_963930725.1. Lineage (NCBI taxonomy): Eukaryota > Metazoa > Cnidaria > Hydrozoa > Anthoathecata > Candelabridae > Candelabrum > Candelabrum cocksii. The sequence goes on along the minus strand of OZ005677.1, from coordinate 9,723,218 downwards.
GTGTCAATGTAAAAACCAACACTATATTTGTTTTTCAGCAAACAGATTTCAGCGGCATCATAATTCTTTGCAGCATGAGAAGGAGGATATCTGTAGAGACCTTGCTCAAAGCCAACCTCTCATTCTTGGTGCTGCATCTATCAAGTATCGTACTCGTCATTATGTTGAGTAAGTATTATTTGAAAACAAGTCAAACAAAATCAGGATTTCTAGAAAGTTAAATTCCCATGACATTTGCAGGTTCCCATGACAACATTCTTGCCAATCCCATGACATTTCCCATTTTAAAATGATAATTTTCGTTTGTTAAATACTTTCTAGTTTACTGGTAAATTTTATTTTATTCGTTTAAATACTAATAGAAAAGAAAACAGGGTGTCGTAAGGTTTTAAGAAAAGTTTTATAGCAAACAATAAAATAAGTTTGTTATTTCAACAAAACAAATATATCCGGAAATAAAATAATTAAAAATATATTTTAAAAATCAGCTTTATTTTTGAAAATGCAACGAAATTGCATGACATTCCCAGGTTTCCCATGACATTTGTGATCACCCTAAAGTTTAATATTTTCATTTTTATCTCTAATTTTTAGAGAGAAGAACCATGTACTTTATAAGGAACTCAATTTTACGAATAATAATAAAATCTTGAGAAATTCCGTTCATATTTTCAGACATTGGCGACAACGACACCACCAGCTGCAATTACTTAAACGAAGACGTGACGAACCCATCCTGTTACGTTATACGACGAACGATTCTACTAACGAGTGCCTCGCTAATGTTTATCAACAACATCACGATATTCATCTACTGCTTGCTGCGACTGCTCAAATTAAAATACAATAACCAAGTCATGTTTGATGTGCTGTTTTTCGTCTACAGCGTACCGATTTTCATTCACATCTTTGCCACCATCATTGCCATCATGCGGTTTTTAACGGAGAAGAAATGCTTGTACAACGCATCTACGTTACTAATGATGGTGCTGTTTTGGGTACAGTTTGTAACAAACTCCGTTCAGGGTGGGCTTGTGTCAAAGCGAAAAAGAAAACAGCTTTCTTTCTGATACGATCCACCGACCGGAGATAATGTTTTGTAATTATGTTTGCTTAATAAATTAATTTCGTTAGTTATTAGCACTGCAAAATGTAGCGAAAGATCTACGAAACGCCATTATTAAAATGGTTGTTTTATTGTCAAAATCAGGCTAGAATTATTTTTTAAATTCAATATTGAAATTATGACAATCAACCCAAACAATGAATGATGACTCGGCAATAAAGCACAAACAAAAGTAAAAATCTTCTAAACAATCAATCCACCTCAACGAATTCCCGGATGTTAATCAGATGTCCAGAGATATCCGTAGGTTGAAGCTCCAAGGCATACAATTTCCTTTCTAAGAAGACAGCAAATAATAATTCATTTTTCACATTCTTGAACACACTTTAAAACAAGAAGCCATTATAGTTGTGCCAACCACATATAAACATACTAATATCAGATACTACCTCCAATATCCAATCAGAAAAAAAAATATCATTTATTTGTTTATTTATTATTTACCTTTATCATCGGCACATTCTTTGAATGATCGTAACGCACTTTGTACCTGAAAACAAAAACAGGTGAATAAATGAATAAATAAATAAATTTTCGGTTTGGGTTCTTTATTATTATTAGCTCAATGTTTATACAATCACTTCAATATTTAATTATTTAAAAATAATTAAAACTGCTTTCACAGTGGGACGTGTGAAAAATTACTAGCCCGATGGTGTTTTATGATGGTTATAAAATTATGAAATTGCTACCTTACAAAACAGCTTTGCATTTTCAGTCACTTTGCTATTGGTGGGGTGGATAATTTGAACACTGGAGAACAAACAAACGTTTATGAGAACGGCTATCAAGTTACCTACCAGTGAGAGGCTGACAACGGCAGTTCGATCACCGGCCCATTCAACAAACAACGCCTCCAATGCTTCAGGTCGGCCTTTAGCCCAGAATTTAAACCGATCGATGCGCTCCTGTTCGGCACGACGCTTGCGAACCTCCTCTTTCATTTGAGAGAGACGGAAATTCGCAGCAGCTGGAGAAAGAGAAAATTACTATACCAAGTGGTGCAAGTCGTCTGAAAATACAAAAAAATACGACTGGATAATCCATTAGTTTGTTTACTCATAGTTTATTTTCATGTAAGAAAGCAGAAACTCAAAGCTCAGATTTGAAAAATATCAAGAAGCTCTTTAGAAGCTGACTTCAATTTTCACTCATAAATTTCCAAATAAGTTAAAGGAGGAAGAACAGTAACATTAAAATAATCTGGATCTGTCATCATCCTCATCATCATCATGCCCATTCCGGCTAATTCAGTAACTCCTGACTAAGAGATTAAAGAACTACGTAGACCAGATCATATCTACCAGCTTCCGCTGTCCTTGGTCGCAGTTTAAGGATGATTACTGACTATGAGATCCTTCACTAGTACAGAGGTGAACGCCGACAAAGCAAGCCCGCATCTGCATTTACAGACAGAGCAAACTGGGTCAATGTTACACACAAGAAAAGAATGAATAGAAACTTGAAACGTCTGTGATCACTGAAAAGTGTCTCTCTGTGCTAATTGTTATACCACTTGCGATTTCTCTCTAACCCATGTCTGGACATACAAGACAACAAAGACATCCAGGATAAAAAGGTCTTAACGGGTCAAGAGTGGAGACATTGCTGTGGGCAACAAGAAGTAGAAAAATATTATAAATAACGCTTCAAGTAAACTTTAGCTAGCGCAGAAAAAAACATGTGCGATTTTAAGCACAAGACTAAACTATTCCCTGAATGGCCTGAACGTGTTTCCTTTGTTTTCAATGTAACTTTGATGGAACAATGGAACAAAAAATAAGTCGCCCCATATCGTCCGACGACCAGAAGTGTATCACTGTATTAATAATATTACATAATATTAATCCTAAATACATCAAATAAATAAATAAATAGCAATGAAAAAGCAAAATAAAGAATACCAGTTTCAGTTTCCTTTTGTTTCAGCAACAAATCTTTGATTGTTTTGATGTAGGCAGAAGTCTCGGGACGGTTGTCATACTTTGGATTGTTTCGCATAAGAAACTGCGCCAGGAAGTTGATCGGGTTGAACAATGGGTCGGGATCTTGTGAACCGATCAAATCCAAAGACGCGGCTTTCGTTAACAGGCTCTCAACACCTACCACCAATGTCGGGATCAGCTTTTCGAGTAGGTACAAACGCGATTCTGTTGGCAACTAAAAATTTAAAAGCTTCAATTCATTTTATAACAAAACAACTTTTTTTTCTTTTGATTCTATCATTTTATGATCTTAGGAAATCCCAAAATTTGTGAATTTCATTCGTGAATTTTTGAAAAATGAGTATATAACAAAATAAATATTTGGTGAGAGTATTTGCGTTGAACAAGGTTTAATTTTCGTGTTATGTTCCAGCAAATTATTGAACTCAAAATTTTTCACACCATGCTCTCTATAAATAAGGAATTTAGCGGCATAGACCAACATTTTTATCCGGCGATAGCGCAATGCTAATGGCATTCGGCTCTTAACCAAAAGGTTCTGGGTTCGAGACCATGCTATCACAAAGCTGTTTAGTGAGCGGTTATAAATAAACATCGCCGTATTTCATCAAAAATAACCATAACACAAATGGGAGCAATTAAATACACTAAAACTCCGGGTCGAGGTCTTAATGATAATGCTTAATGAGCATTCTGGAAGCCTCGTTAAAAAACAAATAGTAAAATACAGGATACAAAAAGGAAGATGCGCTGTTACACTACAGTACCCTGATTTAGAAGAGGCATATTTATTTTAGTTTTAGTTCCTCCAGTTTTTAAAGTAATATAAGGAACACTGACCTTTTGTTGAGTAATCCATTCATTGGCGAGATGGTCAAATGAAACTTTGCATGAAACCAATTGGGCGATTTCCTTCTTCGCGTCGACATCTATCATAGATTCATTGTCTCGACGTTCAATGATATGTTCGTTAACCTTTCTCTCCTGTAAATCTTTCCAAATTTCCGTAATATTACGTACATTTTCGACCGTCTTCGGACTCGTCCACACCTCGTCAACCACATCGGCGAAATGCATCATTTTCAGAATTGATTCATACTCATGAAAAAACTAAACGTTCAAACTTTCTCATGATAATCAAGAAGCAAATAGTTATTTTTGTTAACGCAAAAAAATGTTTTTTAAAGTTGAATCATTTCCTGTATCTGTCCGTTATAATTGCAACTTGATAGTGTAACTCACTCTGGTGATGACCTTTGGACTATTAGGTACAAATATTAGTTTATAGCAAAAGTTTTGTCCAAACAGCTTTTTTTAACACTTTTCATAATTATAATTATGACAATTATTATTAATTAATTAAGACAAAAACAAAAGATTTCAAGTTATATTATTTCGCTGAAACAAGAATTTTACAATTTTTTAATTTCCTTGTTATATATATAAAATATATCCATGTTCATGTCAAGAAATTTCCAATGTTTCGTTTAGTTGTTCCCATCTCATCATTGGTCCCATTCTTGTTTTTCAGTGGGTTTTCCACATGGCTGAAGCATTTTCTTCAACAGGTTAAATTTAACCCTCGCTTTTGTTTCATTTTCAGCAATGGCAAAATAATCCAAGAGATTGTTATGGCCTATGTATGACGCTACACTGTCCCTGTGTTGATTCGACAACCATTCAAATCGAGTCGTGTCGGAATGCCCGGTCCCAACATATTTCGATTGCAAGTGTTCAGTTTGACTGTGGATATTATATCTATCCATATTAAAACCTAAAATACCTAGAATAGATGACATAAAACATGAGAGTATTATATTCTGACATACATAGCTCAGTTCTCTGAAAAGAGGTGAGCAAGTGTATGAACGTACTTTCATTTTGAATTAAATTTTTACAACAGTGTACTAAAAAAATATTGAAAATATATATACAATAATTATCATACTGAAAATTACTAAACACAACACATCTTAACTTCTTGGCTACCGTGTTTCGACTGCCATGTTTATAACATTTGTTTGCATTTGATGGCTATTGCAGTTACACACATTGTACAAACAACATGTGGCTGAGCCAAGTTTAATGTGCATTGAGTGGAAAACTTCTGTTGGTGCAAATATAAAAAAGTGTCATATATGCAAAACTTCATTAAAATGATTTTATATCTATAGATATATACGCTGTGTTATAAATATATATTGTATCTTGTTTACAACCCAAAGAAAGAATTAATATAAAATAGACTTTTTTCTTTGTTATCAAAATATCGAGCCAGCAGTGTTTTTTACAAATTGTACACAACATGCACGTCTTTCTTCAAATCACCTGGAAAGAAGGACTGCTAGTATACAGCTAACATTAAACAGTTTACTTTGAAAATGGCAGAGATGTTTACAAATGTGATGTGTTCACAACATGTACAGGAGGAATGAAATGTCTAATGAATAAAAAACCAACTAAAAATAAACAAGCGAGACATTATCATGAAACTTAGAAAGTAAAAAGAATGAACTTGAATGAACAACGAATTTTCAAAGGAATACATTATAACTATAAATTTCTACAAAATCCACGCTTTTCGGCATGTCCGCCATGAAATCTTTTTCAAATTTTCGCAAACCGCTCATGTTAAATGTTATCAACTAAAACCATTTTTAAAGTAATAAAGATAATACCTCAAAACAACTATGTTTAATTGTTTTTTAATCGGTTTCCAGAACGCTAATTAAGCATTATCATGGAGATCCCGGCCCGGAGTTTTAGTGTAATTAATTGCTCCCATTTGAGCTACGGTTATAGTTGATGAAATATGTTTTTTTTGTTTAAATTTACAACCGTTCACTAGACAACTTTGTGATAGTATGGTCTCGAACACAGAACCAATGCGCTATCGCCGGATAAATATAATTAAAATCCTCTGAACTCTTGAAGTCAAATTAAATTAAACTTAAATGTCATCAATATATATCAAATTAACGTTCTTCAATATTTAGTATTTGTGTAAATAAAAATGTTTGTCCCGAACTTTTCAAAGAATTTTTCGAATAGAAATACACAAATTATAAAATCAAAAATAATCAAAAGTATCCAATACAAAGCGTCATACATACTCATGCGGAAGGACATTATATGCAATGTCATATAATAGAGAAAATAGCGTAACTAAGTCAGTGAAGAACTATGTAAAATATTTTTAATGGGCTATACCGTTTTACGCACCAAGTCACACCAAGTCACACCAGGTCACACCAGGTCATACCAAGTCACACCAGGTCACACCAGGTCACACCAAGTCTCAGCAAGTCATACCAAGTCACACCAAGTCACACCAAGTCACATCAAGTCACACCAAGTCACACCAGGTCACACCAAGTCATACCAAGTCATACCAAGTTACACCAGGTCACACTAAGTCACATTAGGTTGGACCTGGTGCGCAAAACGGTATAGCCCTATTTTTAATTGTTTTTTCTGATTTAGAGAGAGGAAATCGATGAGTTTGAAAACATCAAATAAACAATAATAAAAAATCTAGAATGCCTTACATGTAGCCTTAATCATCATCATCAAATTTCACGTGGACTCTTTGTGTCCTTAGTGCGTCCCTATGTACAACTTTGGTAAAGTAGGGACATAAACTCTTTTTTATTTAAAATCATTCTTTGAATTTGCATTTTAGATATGTTAAGATCTTTTTCGATTTTTACCCACATATTACGAGGATATTTTTTACGATCACATGCATAAAGATTTTGTTTTTGCAAAGAAATATTTTCGAGATTTGTAACGTGAGCTAAATATTTTAAATGTTGTATTTTACAGAAAGATGAAATATTTTTGGTCTTTGTAATTTTGTGCAGATTTTCGTTGGTAAAAACATAAGCCCAGTCAAGACCATCTGGTTCTGGAATGATAACATTTGATTTCTTTTTAGCTGTTAAATATTCTCGGGGCACATTTTTTTGTTTGAAACCGTTGGTAACCATTTTTCTGAGAAAACTATGCCAAATTAACTCTAGTTTTCTCAGTTCACTGGCCGATAGACTCCAGGTTTGTGAACTGTACAACAAACTTCGCACACAAGCTTCCAAAAGTTTTACTCGAGTGGACATAAAAATTCTTCTATCAGTTAAAACATACTTTAGCTCGTTCCATTTTTGGAAAGCTGATGAAATACGGAAAGAAATATAATGTGATTGGTCATCGTTGTTGTTGGTGATTATATGCCCAAGATATTTAAACACACGCACGTTCTTAAGTGCTACTCCTCCGATTGATACTAAAGATGGTTTGGCTTTGGTTTCTTCAGGAACGTTGAAAGCCATAGTTTCTGTTTTAATTGTTGAAATTTTCAGTCCAAATCGGGTGAACGTTTTATTATAAATATCCAAAACTTCTACGAGCTCGTTTACATCACTGCATAGTAAGGCAATATCATCAGCATAGAAGATCATCCTAAGTTGCTGAGTTCCACTCTGGCCATGTACACTGCGCTGCTCTCTGTTGGAACAATGACCTGGTATTCTGTATGAGTACTTCAACCGTTGTCAGGGAACTTTTAAAGTACTTCATACTCAACGCACCTTAGAACGAAGTCCAAATATATATTAAACAAAACTGGGGATTCAAGACCTCCTTGTCTACATCCATTAAAGGTTTTAAAATACATTTTGGATCTTTTTATACAAGCTGAAGTGCCTGAGTTAAATACCTTTAAAATTCTCACCAAAATGGGGGATTTAATACGGATATCTAAAATTTTGAACAACATATCTCGATTTATCCAGTCATGAGCCGCATTTAAATCAATAAAGCATACAAACAACGGTTCTGATGTCATATTTATCGAGTTTTGCAAAATAAAATCGTTGGTCCAAATCCAAAACCAAATTGGCAATTAGATATTAATTTTTCATATGCGCCTCTTATTCTAGATATTACAAACGAAATAATTATTTTTGAAATAATTAATTATTATTTTACCCCTGTAATTAGGGGCTTCACTTCTCGATCCCTTATTTTTAAAAAGACAGGTTATCAAGGAAATTAACCAAGAGGATGGCAATTTAAAAGTTGCCCATATCGTTGTAATTAAAAGCATCAAATAAATCATGAATCGATTGGAAGTATTATACTTTACTTCTTCAACGTATATCTTATCGGTCCCTTGCCATTTCCCATTTTTAACCGTTTCCGAGCATCACGCACTTCTGAATTAGTTGGAATATCAGAATTGGTAGTTATATCATCAGGTGGTAAAATATGAGGATACAACTCAGGATTAATCACTTCAGGTTGCAAATCTACTGGTTTCTCTTTGAGGTGATCCTCAAAAAACTCAGAGAGTTTTTCTGAAGTAATAAGGTTTGTGTCGGACTGTTTATGCATGGTATAGGACTTGCAGAGCCGAAATTCCTCCTCTACCTTTCTAGGCTCCGCCACAACATTTATGCTATTTGACAAATTAGAAATATAATCGTTTTTTAACTTATTTCGCAACCTTTTAATAGCTGATCCAAGTCTTCTATTTTCAATTGGATCACCACATGATCGATGTGTTTTAATGAGGTGTAAAAAATCATCACTGGCCCAAGGGGATTTTTGAACCGTTTTATTAAATTTGGGAATTTCAAAATCACTGGCTTCCAAAATAGATCAAGTATTGGTTCATCTATCAACAACATATCAAGTTTACTCGAAAAATTGTCACGAACAGAAGAATCACTACGCAATGAGGAAATATCGGGATCTATTAGGTTTATAAATACGTAAAAAAATTGTTTACGATTACGTTTCGATGGGAAATAACATGACAGTGTTAGGAGACGATGGTTGGTTTCAAAAGGGACTGTGGCTTTTCGATAGACAGGACAGTTTGAACAAAGCCTTTTTAGATGCCATTCTGCAAGTATGTAGTCTACTCTTTTTGAGAAACCAGTTGGTGAATACCAAGTGTGTCGATGTATGGCTTTTGATGGAAAAAGAGAGTTCATAATAAAAAGCTTATTTTCACCGGAGAGTGTTGGTAATCTAGTGCCATTGTTATTGGTCTTATATTTGTCGTTATTTGGACCAAGAAAAGACCATGAGCCAAAAGATTCTTCGCCAATGGTCGCATTCATATCAGCTCCCACGAGCACTTTAAACCTAAGGTGTTTCCTTTTTACCTTTTGAATTGCTGACTGCAATGTGCTGAAAAATTGGTCTTTAGTAGAATCAGCATATAAATCCGTTGGAGCGTAGGCACAAAATGCTGAAATTTTTATGTCATGTACGACAAAACGTACTAGAAGTATTCGACCGTCAAGAATGCTGTCATCGATGTCTATTAATTTAACCTCCGGAGAATGTATGATGCCTACTCCAGCACTTGCTTTACTTTTCAACCCTGAATTAATAAACATCCATCCAGATAACTCAGAATCTTCGAATTTGGTTGCATATTTCCCAAAGATATGGGTTTCTTGAACAAAGCTGATACTATGTTTGAGAAACTTGCACTGAGATATACATTGTGCAAGCTTCATGGGGTCTTTCAAAGTGGTGGTGTTGATAAACCCAATGCAAATGTTATGATGGTGTTTGGTGTTATGAGTTTGTAACCTTTTGTGTCTAGACCACCCGGATGTAGGTACTTTACTATAATGATGGCCAGTAACATATTTTTCGACCCCAGCCTGGCGTCTCACTTAGGGACGCGACCCTTGGTAATCCGCGCAACGATCGATGCGGCATGAAGTTTGTGAAATTGGCATTTGATATGTTACAGGATGGTTGAGGATCACCAAAAACCAGTATTTATATCAAGACACCGTCTTAAAGATGTTTCTCTAACCAAAGAGTAAAGAGGCACATCTCACCTAGTTGGGTTGGTTTACAGGCGCCAGATACCAACTTGGAATTTGCCTTGTTGACTTTTATCAGGTTTACTTCTTTAGACAGATGGCCTTCACCACGGCTGAGGAGCCCCGTTTGCCCCGCGAAATCGAAATTAATCTAACCTAAAATCTAACGATCTTTTTTTTCTGCAGTGTGTTTTTCCTTCAATTGTGATTTTTACGCTGGTGATTTTGAAAGTTTCGACTGCTTTTGTGTAATTTTTCTCTTGGAAAACTATCCAGATGTTATTGGGTGGAGGGAAGTAACCATACTTTGGACCATCCACGCAGATTTTGTCCCAGAGTCGTTTCAAGCCTGCACGATTACCTGCTGCAGTTACGTCACGGAAACATGAAACAAATCCTAGAAACTCTAGAATGAGCCACTCCATTGAGAAACAAACTGATCGCAGTACTTGCAGGGATGTGGGATGTGGTAAGGGAGGGATGTGGCAAGATTCGACCTGAGTGGTAGTCAAATCAGGGACCTCTTGAATCTGAGCACAACGCTTAGACCACTCTGCCACTGCTGCGAATTATGAACGGATAACGTCCGTAAAAATAATTCTAAAAGAAAAGGTAGTCGACATTCAAACCCAATTTCTTCAGGATATGGGGCACTCCTTAGGGATTAAAACACAGGGTCTGAAAATCTCCAACAGATAAATATGATTTTCAAAAAATTTTCTGAGACCCTAATGATTTCTTTTGGATTATTTTACAAGAAAAAAAACTGAAAAATCACGTTAATCAAACTAAGCGAAAATGAATCTGAACGAGATATCCACTGAACAAGTAGAAGAAACAGTCAGGAGTCTTCTAACTACGAAATTATCTAAGTTTCAAAAAAATGCTTTTCACCGAGTGCACAAATACACGTCGACTACCTTCTCATAGTCGCGCTAGATACGGGCAGATTGGGAAAAGGAGCTTAAGAAATATTTTAGTTTTCTTTAAATTAACGCACACATGTTGGGCAAAAACATTGTTGAAATTCTAAAAGTTCTAAAAGCCCCATAATTGCTTTACATAAATTGAACAATACCTATTTCAATCGCTTAAAACAATCTACAACCTTTTAAGAACATGGGGACTTTTATCATGAAGAATTGGGTTTAAAAATGTTAAACTAGTAGCTATACATCGAAACTGCCCTGCTTTTTTACCGATCTGCGCCATCTTTAAATTGCCATATGATTAGAACTTCAAAATCTGCTAAAAAAGCAGAAATAAAAGCAGAAATATAAAAGGATTCTTGTTGTATATTAGCTCTTGCGGAGGGCAACTATATTATTTGGAAAAAGGCAATTCACTGTAATTTTTGAATAACTGCATCACTTCATTACTAGAGTAAAATCGAGTAAAATCCGCCTAAATTTTTGATTTGGAATCAGCATCAACTAATTAGTAAATGTGACAATTTTCAACGCAAACGGAATACTTTAAGCAAGCAACACACACGCAGCTCTACAACTTCGCATTTCATGATGTTTGCTACATTTCGTGCCGTACTCTGCAACTTTGATCTTCCCATTTCATGCCGTTTGGCCTGTACGATCATGGCAAAACCTTTGGCCGGGCAACAACACGTCCACTGGTGCCACGTCAATTTTTTATGAGGCCAAAACCTTCCTGTGACCATGAGGATTCCAATTTGGTATGGCAAATCCAGATTGGCCAAGTAGTTACTGAGTCTATAAGACACGAAGAGAACCACAAACAGTGACCTTTATTAGTATTGAGATAAAGTTTCGTATCAATAACATTCCCAAGTTTGTTGCACAATTCATGACATGAGGTGTGGATCCATTTCATTCTCCATAGCCAAGAGTGGCTTTTTGTTGCGATATAAGCTGTCGTATTTCTCCAACTTGTAATATTTGACAACCAGTTCTTTCGAGGTCTTCCTCTTTTCCCAAAGATTCAGTCGTTTTTGTGAGCCAAACTCAATTCCACACTCACTGTGACAAATGAACAAAGGGGGGGAGTATATCCGAAATATATTCTGGATGGATGGCCATACAACCCAGAATTTTTAAAACAAATTTTATTTGTTAATGTAGAAACACAATTTTTAAATTAACCCGTTGAACATATATGAGTTAAGTCGGACTGTTTTAATTTCGTTTCGACATTTCGGTTTTTTGTATTAAATTAGAGTACAATTCGGTGTCACAGTAAATAAGGACTCCCGTAAATTTGCACTCCCCAGTCATTATTTACTAGTAAATAATGACTCCCCAGTAAAATTATGACTCCCCTGCGTTTTATAAGTTTTAACTTAACCAGAACGTGGCTTATTTTTTAAGGATTTAAGCAATATTGATTTTAGCATAAAAGCTATATTAAATAAATGGCCGGTGATATTTACCCGACAGTCGTGTACATAACGAGGAAAATTGTTACTGCGTACCCGACTGTCGTGTTCCCAATGAAAAAAAACAACTGTTGGGTGCACGACGGTCGTGCCCGGACTGAAGAAATGGCGTGTTGGAGGCACGACTTGCGGGTGCGCAATAATCAATTTCTTCATTGGGTACACGACTTGTCGTGTACGCACTGAAGAATCTGACTCTTATGCGTACGCGCGGCAAAAACGTGGAAGGAGCTAAATCACGGAAACCGGCGCGTTGGTCGTCGTTTACTGTAAACTATGCCAGGTCCCGGCAGCCACAAAGATCAGTGTTTTACATAGCTTTGGCATGGGAAGAGGGTATGCCTCCATGGCAGTAGTACCCCTGGTGGCCAGGATGGGAGGTATGAAGGATAGAGGGCCACTGCCAGGGATGTCCAGTAGAGGGCCAGGGTGTGTGATTGGACCATGATGGGCAGGGGTGGAAGAGGAGTGCTCCACTAGTTGGGAGGGAAGGTTGTCATTCCACATCTCCCTTGGTGGAAATATATTGTATGAGACTTGAGAAAACTGGAGTCCCCAGAGGAAACGTAAGCAGACAGGCCCCTTCTACCACATGGACTTGCCCATGATCGGAAGTAAACTCGGGATCTTGGAGGCTGCAGGCACATGATCTTACCATTGTGCCACTGTTATTTTGGATCACTAACAAGACGGAGACAGATACTGAAACGAGCTGTCCTCAAGTAAAAATGGTCAAGGTTTTTCCAAGTCATGAATGAAATCTAACGAATATTTCACACAAAATACACTTAAGTTTAATCACATCAATACATTCAAAGTACATAATCAAACAATTCAATTCAGGAATTAAGTAAAATACAGAGTACATGTACCTCACTAGTAATACACAGGCAAATCATCCTAACAAAATTACACTTGTCCCATGCCAGATTAATATGTTTATACATATTTCCTATACCATATTTGATAACAATTTGGTTGATTTTATTAGAATACAATAAAAGACTAAGAGGTGTCCATAAACTTTTCAACAAAACTGTATATCTGTATCAACTTGAAATTAGAACTTCCTTAGAAGATGAACGTTTTTTCTCTGGTCTCATAAAACAAAGGGATGAAGACTTTAAAACACTTCTATCACACAAATGAATGAATTGACTAGATACAAATGGTTGACTGAGAGAATGGCAGGCAACAACAGAAAAGAACTTGAACGTTTTTTATCGGTTTTTTTTATCAGATAATATCAGTCACTAAGTAATACAGTAAACACATTTGTAGGTGCCGTAATCACTGTCCTTATCTTCAACATCATCAAGAGGCAGACAGACACAGCAGTTGTGCATCCATCGACTACAGTGATCACACTGGGTCCATTGAATCTGCTCCCCAGAAGGCTTCTCACAAAAGGGGAAGTCACAGATTTTTTCAGCTTCATTACTTTTTGCATGGTGCAGTATTCTTCCTAGTATGTACTGACGATACGTTTCACAGTGGAACTGTCGCTTAACAACTGGTGGTGCATGCTTCAGTAAGGCCTCAGCATTCTGAATACCAAAGGAGAGAGAAAATATAAACATTTCACCAGAAGTTAACATCAATGATGCACAACAGTGTTAAAGAGGTTTGAGAGTGATCATCCATGAAAATGACTTAATTATCCCATCAGTGCCTGCTTAAATGCCAGCGGTAATAATTGTAAAATACACTACAGCATTCTGCTCAGTGCTGCTGTAACAACTAACAAATCAGAAGTAGACTGCTGGGTCAATCCTTCATCTTACCATCAGAAGAAACACTCCACAGCTATTCCCATCGTCCTGGGTCGAAACTTGATACTTCTTTACGGCCCAATCAGCATCACAGCCACGAGCCTTCACGAACAATCTGAAAATAAGGATTAATTCAATCAGGCCAAAGCTATTGTTTCATTTTCTTTGCATACTGAGCAAGACTAGGCGGGGGGGAGGGGATTTTCTTGTTATCAGGGTCTTCTTGCTATCTAGATAGGATGCGTATATTGGGTACCAAACTAGTAGTAGCTATCAGGACTTTAGTGTTCTAGCTTCTAGGGTCTGAGAATTCTAGATGCCAAGACTTGTGACTATAGAGAATATGAAAATTTAGCTTTCTTGGTCCGCAATTCATACATACCTCCAGGATTTGAAGTACACATCATATCGTTTCTCATCCCAATTTAGAGAATTCAAGATCCCAACTGTGTTAGCAGCCATGTCAGCAACAAGCAGGAACCAATGGGAAGCTGTACATATTGGCAACAGAATCCATCTGAAGTCTTCAATAGCCACCTGAAATAAACAAATGTTCTTTGCAATTAGCTATCCCAAATACTGAATGGCCCACATGTACTGGCCATGATTTAGACTAACTAGGCAAACAGGAAAAAAACAGTAGTAAAAAGCACCCAAGATTTATCAACTTGACTTCACTGACACCATACTCGATGATGCCCAGAGGACTTGGAGGATCAGATGTAGTGAATGGTACTATGTCACTGATTGAAATTCTCATAAAAAGGCCTTTTTTGGTTTGGAACAAATATGGCCGACATATGGCAGCACAGCCACCCCAAGTAACTTGCGGTCAACAACAAATCTGGAATTGAAACTTGCAGAGTGACTAAAAATAGTGTCCTGGTAACACAAACATGGGTGAATACATGACCAGCCTGCCAAGCATGGTCACACACATGTACATACCTTTCGGTAGAACCAAGACTCGTAGTCTCCTCTCTCCCATTTAAGTGCCAGAAAACTTGGCAGCACATATACAATGTTAGGGGTAGAAGCATTCACCTCACGTGCAATGATGTTGAGGTAGGCATGGACAACCTGCAATTGAAAACAATAATATTAAGACAAGTTCTCCGCAAACAAATGGTATGAGACATGCAGCTTTAAAAAGATGTTAAAGTTTGAAGGTTACCAAACAATCTTACACTTCATGCACTTTGCCACAAACCTATTGATGGATGGTTCATACAGTGATACCATGTCCTGATTGTTAGCGTTAAACAAGAACTCATGAACTGTAACCATGCATACCTTATCATTCAGCCATTTCGCCGGCTCCAGTGTCCTCAGATCTTCACGGTTCAGACTGTTGTTCCCCACATAGAGGTTGACCTTCACATCAGTATGGAGTACATCAACCTTCGTAATGTAGGAGTGGGCATCGGTCAAGTGGCGTGGAGTTTCCTTCAGCGTTTCCAATACAATAAATGGGTCGAGATCCACCTTGAATGCTCGTTGCAAGACAGCAGATGTAACTATAAGAACATCCACATTTTTTCGCCCTGGGTCGTCCATCAATTTCAGTACATAAGGCATCATATCAAAGATAGCAGACTCATCTGTGCAGCTGAGGAGTGTGTAAGCACCTGAATGCTTTGCATTCATCATACTTTTGACATTTTTGTAGGCGGTGGAGCAATTTATCAGCTGACACTTGTCATACAGTACTTGAAGCTCAGAGGTGGAAAGCTTTGCAAAATGTTCCTGATATCTGAATTTAGGATTTGGAACTTGGATAGTTTCAGTCTTTTTCTGTGCCTTTCCTTTGTTCTGACTCTTTTTTACTTTCGCAGTTTCTGTCTTTTTCTGTGCCTTTGCTTTAGGTGCCTTTTCCACATTATCACCCTTTCTCTTCCTGGTTGTGATTGTCTTTTGTTTACAGTCAGATTTTCTGGGCAGGCCAGTAGCCGACAGGTTGGTGCCTTTAGGACGTCCTCGAGTCTTCATCTTGGCTGGAAGGTGTACAGTGGGCTTTTCTTTCAACAACTGTGTGAAAGTTTCACTAGAGGGAGGAATCGTCAATTTCTCAGGGGATATCTGGTTATTGTTTCTATCCACAATGTCGTTCACTGAAGACGTTCCACTAAAATCTGGCAACTCAAATGGTTCAAGGTTAAATTCGCATTCGATCCCAGTGGAGCCGTCTTCATCAACATTTATCATGTCCATCGGCTCTACTAAGTCCAGTTTGATCACTGGTTCCACTGACACAGGAGTTGCTTTTTCTTCTTCCGGATTTTGTTCCAGAATAACCTCCAACAATGAAGACAATGATGAAGAGTCATCAGCTTGGCCGGTTGGTTCTTCGCCTTCTCCATTAACTTCCATTGCTTTCAAACTAGAGTTACTGGAAGCAAGATCTTGTTGCTGTTCTCCTACTTCTGGTTCCACTGGCACTGTTGATGAAAGACTTGAATTCCGTAATTCCGTAATCCGTAATTCTTCACTTTTGGTGACCATATCCTTGATCCTCTGCATTTCCTGAATGTAAATGTCAAATTTTGACTGACCATGATCAGCCATGGCGCTGGCAACTTCCTTACAGACATTTAAGGCTTTTGTGTACTTTTCACAACGATTGAGAATACGTGTATTGTTCGTCTTTCGCATTACATTCACAGGACTCAGCAGCTGCCGGCCACAGGTAGGGTCATTATTCGGGACAAAAACTTGGTGAGCTTTCTT
The DNA here is from genome assembly GCA_963930725.1 of Candelabrum cocksii. Taxonomy (NCBI): domain Eukaryota; kingdom Metazoa; phylum Cnidaria; class Hydrozoa; order Anthoathecata; family Candelabridae; genus Candelabrum; species Candelabrum cocksii. The sequence continues at coordinate 9,706,389 of OZ005677.1, read as the reverse complement.
CCAGCGGTTGGACACTAGTGATTCTTCAAAAAGAGGAATTGAATGATTGCATGACTGTGACCTTGCAAAAAATATGTGTTTGCAAGGTAACAGCATCGTTGAGTTGTGCGTGCAGGAACAAGAATCTATCATTTCATTCACTACATAACTCGCTTCACTATTCGCGACATGTCGAATGGCATAACCCTCTTGAATCTTCTCGCAAGTGAACTGGCCCAACATCTTCTTCTTCTGGCTTAGAGAATCGGTAATCTTTCTGGCGGCATACGGAGTACACGTTGCATACACCTGTCTTGAAGTGTCACACAGACGAGTAGCACAATACGAAACTGTTGAATTTGACAAAAATGCAGTGTGCAGAGTATCCTGTTGCTTCTTCTCGCTGAAATGCACCAACACCTTGACACACTGAGCGAGTGAATGTGATGACTTCACTGTGGTCTAAAGCTTTTGATGGAAAGATTCCAGGCGGTTCGTCGTGCGGTTTCCGAATGTAGTGCTTTGCTTCCTCCAAGCGCAGACCCACATTTCACGACAGTTATGCCAATTTTTTGTAAAATACTGCAAAAAATTGCTTGGAGCGACCTCTTGGAGCTTTTTGAAATGTTCATCATACTTGGCCTCTGTATTGGAATACACAAGCTTCTGTATCAATTCTAGAATGTCCGTCTTTTTCTGCCCTTTGTATGATGTTACTTCCTTCTTGAATGTCTTCATGACATGAAAAAGACACAAGTGTATCTTCGCATTAGGAAAATACTTCTTGATCAATGTGATCTCCGTAAAGTCTTTATCAACGAGGTACAGCTGGTTCTTGCTCAGCAACTCCTTCCCGACAGACTTCTCAAGAGCCTGAAACCCATGCTCCACAACATCTGCACACTCACTGGCCACAAGGAAATGTGCAGTGGGGATGCTACATCCATGGCCATCCTCCACTATGATGGTGAAAAAGGGCATCTTAGAACTGTTCACACGGTATGTTGCATTCAAAAGCATCATTTCAGGGAAATTTTCCACAGCTTTTTTCATAAACGGCAATTGCAGGAATAGACACAATATTTTGCCATCTTCATCCACTGAAAGCTGCACCGAGGCGTCTGGTTCTTTCAACAGAATTTCATCCAGGGTTGTCATCAATAACTGAACGTCGCTGTTTTCCCCAACATTTTCCTTCTTTAACTTTGCCTTCAAGTTATTGACGTCACGAGAGGTCAGCATATTTTGGGATACCTTGATCAATGTCTCGCGAAATTCTTTTGGAGGCACTGACAAGTTCAGCATTGTCCTTCCCAGATCTTCACACTGCTGGTCAAGTCGACGTAGTTCAGGATACCTGATGTAGTTCTCCCTTGCCACTGCATGATTGTGCTGCAATTTCACCTTAGTAACAACCAGATGATGAGTCTTTCGATCAGCAGTGGTGAGGAAGCCGCTTTCACAACCGCTCTTATATGTTCTGTAAATAAAAAAGATATGTGCATCAGTCAGAGACTGCAAAAGCTCTTTTAAAGGGACACTTATGGCATAAAATGCCACTCCATCCCAGCTTATTATGAGGTACCCTTAGCACTGGGTTTTCCCCATTTCCTTTTACAAGTGCTCTTATATGTTCTGTAAGTTGGAGACCATCATTGGTGCAACGTCTTTTTCCACGCGATGCAGATGCCACTCATAACAAAGAATTCAGTGGAGAGTGTCATCGTATTACGGCCCACTATAGCTGGTCATGGTTTAAAATGACATAATAAAGTCCAAGTGACGTCAGTGCGTCATTTCTCCGGCTGATGACGCATCAGGCCATCATAACCGCTGATTCGGTCTGGTTCCTGTGCTTCTTGAACGGTACTGTCCGCCATGTTTGCAGATCAACCGAAGGCGCGAATACTTCAGCTGCAATGGAAATTCATTCTCAGCCTTACGGACAGATTTGTTGGCTTGCTCGACCGTTCTGCTATCGGCTACAACATATTTGCAAAAGGTTGAGTCCTCGAAACTCGTCAGAAACTGTTTAAATTCATCATAATTGGCGAACTTTTGGCCCACTGAAATTTGAACAGCCTCCTCATCGGTAGCGGCCATCTTGGTTCTGCAGGGCTAACTGTAAAATGCGTTCTTGGCATGACGCGTGGGCAGGCGGAAAACCGATGACGTCACAGGCAAATTCAGTCGTGTACCAACGAAGAGTTTTATTCGTAGCGTACACGACTGTCGGGTAAATAGTCACTTCGTAAATAAATTAAATACTTAAAAGAGAATAAAAAAAGTAAAACAAAAGGATTGCAGATCAGAGATAAATATTTAACAACTTCGTTACAACTAACTAAAAAAATCTTTTACAATCGAGTGTTCAATTATATTCTTGGGAATGGTATTAACATTTTATTTTCTAGACAATCAATCAAATGTTCTCGCATCTTTGAAACATCGAAGACGACATCTACTGGGGAGTTTCCATCAAGAATTTCAGCTGCGAAGCAATCGCAAACAGCCCACAACTGCATCCATCTTCTTGCTTCTGTACGGGTAGAAAAGTGACCATAACGTTGCCTGTGCCATAAGCAAAATGCTTGTAGAGCGATTGCACTGACTTTTTAGACGTGCGATTTAAAGTCGAGTTAATGCTGTCACAGATTTGCACTCGGTTGTTGGAGCAAAAGCTGAGGAACCAGTGGTTCAAGCCATCATGAAGTAATTGTATATGCTCTTGCTTAACAGGTTGGAATGGTTCAATTGAAGATTTTTGTGAGTTTAACACTGATTGATAGCTTGAGTTGGCTCCTAAAGCATCGCATATCAGTCTTTGAGCTGCATCCATGATTCGATCATTAAGCCATTCTGTCTTGGATTGAAGAACCTTTTGATCTTCACTTTTGAGATAGTAAAGTGAGCAGCGAATCCAGAATTGGTTTAAGTTTTTCACTATTTTCCTTTATCGTAACAGGCTGCTTTGTTTTCTTCCAATAAATACGCTTAATATAAAACCAAGGGTGTTTGTCCTGAATGAGCAGCCAAGCCGATCGCCATTTCTTTTCAGCTATGATATCTCTTAATTGTAAACCGACATCAGTTGAATCACCAAAATGGTTTAAGAGCTTGCGAACACTTTACTTTTGCTTTGTTGTTTCTTTGAGGTAGTTTATTAGTTTTCTCATCAAGTAGCTGCAAGTATATACGAGGGGGAAAACTCAGGGGCGGATCTAGACTGTAGCAACTGTTGCAGTTGCTACAATCAAAATTTTAAGACTTTTCCACACGATAATTGATTTTGTTTTTATCCATCAATCAAATTACTGGATTATCAATCAAAACTTTCCAGCTTCTCGCAATTGCAAATTAAAATAATAATCTATTTTATGTTGGCAATAAATTGCAAAAATAATTTGCGACATACAGAGCGGGTTCAATTTCCGTTTGAAACCTCGATGTCCGATTATGCTAGACGAAAATTACATTTATTATTGTTTGAATGAACGAATTGCAACAAAACATTAGCATTTTGCAACAGTTAGTGTTAAAAGATATAACTTAAAATAACAAATTTCACCCCCTGATTTCCAGTTGTTTCTTTATATTTCAGGGGGTATCCCCGTATCGTAAGGCTAAAAGTCATTGGCGAGTTCGATGTTGCAAAACTATTTTTAGAATTCTATATGTATTTAATTTGAATCCCCCATATTCAATTGAAATGTTACTTAATCTAGGGGGTTAATTACTTAGTTCTAAAAGTCATTCGTTTGTTTACTGTTGCAAGATGTTTTAGTTTATATCATCAGATCGCTACCTTTCTCTTCTCTTTGTTTATCATAGATCTTATCCAAGCGATTAACGATAGAAATGAGATTTTCATTGAAGAACAAAGAATGAACCCTTTAAAGCATCTGAAAAACGGTTGTTTTCAATCTATACCACTTAAAAAATGAGGTACTAGAAACTTTTAATAGAGCAGCCGCCACAGTAGAATCTCTTCGGAAAATTTTACTTGAAAATAGAGAATCAATGAATTTCTTGGATGAGTATGTTTCTTTAAGGTAAATATAGGATGCCATTCACAAAAACTCTTCAAATCAGGATTAAGAATTTGCTCGTGCTCGGGGAGATTTATCTATTTTGAAAAAAAAAACACTCAGGAACGTGAGAGACAATATTGAAATATGTCATGATGAATGGTTTCAGAAAGCAAATTATCTAGCTATAACTGTTGGTAATGAACCAAACAAACCTAGGACATGTGAGCGTCAAAATAACAGATGTAGGTGCCAATAATGCAACTGATTATTACCGCACAGTATGCTTACTTCATTTTTTGGACCATATCTTAATCCAATTAAACACAAGATTTACATTTTGAAACTTAACAGCCCTGGATGGTTTTGCCATTATTCCAGGTTATGTTCTTTCCAATTTAAAAGAATGGAAACACAAGTTTAAGGCGTTTTGTGACATGTATGTTGATGATCTTCCTAATCCAAGCAATGTTTATGCTGAGGTTGATATGTGGGAATGTTTTTGGAAGGAATACTAAGTTGATGTTCCAGATTATGTCTCAAGTACATTGCTGAAATTTGATACTCATATGTTACCTAACATATTTACTGCCTTGCAAATTCTTGGGACTATGTCTGTCACCACTTGTATATGTGAGAGTTTCTGCTTTGCATAGATTGAAAATGTATATTTTGCAAAGTACCATGGGAGATGATAGACTCAATGGCATTGCGGTAATGCATATACATTGTGATGTTGATATTGACATCAATTATATAATAGACACATTTTCAGCTTCCAACCATCGCCGTATGGAATTGAGAAATACTCTTGAATCTGAAACTTAAAAACTTTGTGCATAATCTTATAACCTTTTCTCATTCATTGACACCTACATAGAACACTTCTGTTCTTCTTCTAGAGAATAATTAGTTGATCCTAAACTGACACTTGTCCGGTCACATGAAAGTGATGCAGTATGCACTTATGATTAATTATACAAACCAAAGTTTCATTTGATAATTATACCCTCCTGATATTTGCTTCCTGATTCCATATTTTCATCAAATTATAAGTTCATACAACGCTTGACAACAATATTTTATCATTCTATTCAAGCAACAATTCACTAAACAACATTCATTTCTGTTCAGCGTTCAGGATCTCTGATCTAACAACCTTGATGCTAACCAAGAATAATAATTTTTTCCCAATAACCAATAACAAAATTTCTTTCCCGATAACCAATAACAATTGTTCTTTCCCCAATAGTTGCTGATAACAAAGGTAAGATTCTTGAACTTCTGTTTCTCTAATATACCTATCAATTTTAATATTTCATATTAAATGGTTTACATGGATAATTCACGATAACATTGCAAATATTATTTTTCATATTTTTTATTCATTTGTTTTCGTTTTAGTTGAATGTTGAATCGACTTAAAGATTAATAAAAATAGATTGTTATAGAGAGATGTGTACGTTTATGCGTCTCCATTCAGAATCCCGATTTGAGTCGACATTGCAACCTCTTATTACCGCGTCGAAATTTTGTACCAATGCGTCCGAGATATTCATGGCTTGAAAACGAAACAATGCATGTTCTGTAATATCGATTGTAAAAAAATCTATAGATGAGTTTTCCTTGTGGTTGAAGAAGAAGTTTGTATATTTAACATGGGTAACTAACAAATGTCCCTCTTGACGATGTTTCTGATGTTTGGCAAATGGGCCCACGTTGACGCGTTTGAAATCGCTCAACCAGATGACCACCAATTTGAGCTAGACGCGCATTACGCGATAACTCGCGTTAACGTATTTTAAAAAATGGTGAGGTGAATTTCAACTGAACTTTGTGGTCGATAAAAGCACTAGCAGTATGTAGTGTTTAAAATATTATGTCTTGTAGAATATTACTTAAGAGTACTGCATTGTACTGTTTAAATGTAAAGAGATAAATTTACCAGTTTGTTAACATTCAAGTTTATTTTGTTAAGATATGTAGTTTTTACGTGATTTCTCGGAATGACATATTGTGTACACATTAAATTGCTGGATGTTTTTTTTGCTACAGTCAGTTTTTTGTCTGGATCCGCCCCTGAAAACTATACTTTTCATTATTTATAAGTGCATTAAATCTTTGGGAAGTTCTGGCTAAAGAATGGTATGTTTGGAGTTTGTTCTCTGACCTATCAATGGCATCAAGGAGTATTTTTTTAACAATTCCGTGTGGTAGCATGATCCATAGATTTTCAAAGACATATATATTTTTATGATCAGGCGGTTTTTCTGAATTTTTCTCCTGTTCAAGCTGGATGTCAGTGAAAACAACCGGTGGTTTCTGTGGCGATCTCTCATCGGCAACATTGTTGTTAAGATTGGCTACGTCAGTAAAGTATGGCTTGAGTAAACCTAGGTTGTATCTAGATTTCAGTGTTTTACCATCAGAATTAACAAGACTACAAAGTCCCGATTTAGTTATTTCTTTTACAACATACGGTCTTAACCACTTAAACGTAAACTTTCTGCCCTGTCGTTTTTTGTTTTGTAATAAAACCTTGTCACCAATTTTTAGGCATGAAAGGGACTGATGACGGCAGTCATAATCATTCTTTTGCTTTTCCTGGGCCTTTACGATGTTTGCCGACGCAACTTTATGTGCAGTTTTTCTGGTAGATAAAGTGGTCGATAAAACGGCTTGAAATGGAACCTCGTCGAATGGTGAAGTAATATTATCGTTGTCAATTTCAAGTGACTCTTCTAGGTTGTATTTAATATCGACTGGTAGGGTGACGGTTATACAGTAAATAGAATGGAGAGTACTTAGTAGAATAATGTCTGCTAACTCGATGCGCGAAAAGTACACCATCGATAACATATGGCCATTGTTCTGCTTTTTCATCTAAAACCTTGACCAACGAATCTTTAACAGTCCTGTTTTGGCGTTCTACTAGTCCGTTTGCTTGAGGGTGGTACGCAGAAGTGACTCTCTGCTCGACTCCAGTCATCTGATGTAGGTTGGAGCAAATTTCGTTTACAAATTCTCGGCCTTGGTCGTTAATTTGGATCTTCATTCACCCAAGCCTACACATAACCTCATACAAGAATTCAGCAACTGTATCGGCAGTTTTATTTTTGACCGCTTTTGCCTCTGACCATTTAGAAAAATAGTCGATACAAATAATAAGGTGTTTACATCCGTCAACATCAGGTAGGTTGCACAAATCAACACCAATTTGCTTCATAACTTGATTCGGAATAGTCACACTCTGCAAATCAGGGAAGATCTTTTTAGAAATTTTCCCCTTTTTTGACAATTTTCACATGTCTTGATAAATTCCGCTACGTCGTTTACAATATTAAGAATCTTTCAGATACTTTTTGATACGTTGATTCTCGACCTCGATGTGAAGCCATGACCTTCGCTTTAGGGTTTTCACCTAGGCCAGCATGAATATCTTCGATTATTTGACGCTGACGCTCCTTCGATGAAACAACAACTCTTTTTTCGTTATACAAAAACTGACTGTTTACAACAGAAAACTTTTGACATGCTATTCGGAAATTCGCTTTTTTACCTTTATCACCCACTATTTCTTCAGGATAAATCTTTTGTCTGGTATATAGTTCGACACTTTTTAACTCAACGTGATTTGCCATATTTTGTAAATTTAAATGCCAAATTGTGTAAATTTAAATTCCGTTGTAGTAAAAAGCACACAGTAAAAACTTATTAGTGAATAAACTATTAAACCATTATTTATTAGGGGAGTACTTATTTTACAAGGGAACGTATTATTTACTAGTAAATTATGACTCGGGGAGTCATTATTTTAGGGGAGTCATTATTAACGGTTACACCGGATAACTCGAACCCCCGTTAAGTCGAACTCGCGTTTACTCGAACCCCCTTTCAGTCAAACTCGCGTTAACTCAAACTGTTTTTCCATTCCCCTCTCCTAATAGTTTCTCATAAAAACTCCCGATCGTTCGAGTTATTGGGACTATACCGGATATATAATTTCATAAAGTTTCGCTTATCTATAACTGAATAATGTAGCCTAATTAATTCATATGTTGGTAACGGTCGTAAAAATTGGTGTACATCTATCGTTAGCGCAAGACTTAGAATGTTACGTCATTTCAATTCAAATCACTTTACCGCTTCAAAATGCTCCTCTTAGGCTTCCTCTATGACCCCGGGGAATTTACACGCAACCTTTCGGATGATTGTAAGTAGTGGTAATTATGTTAAATTATTACAAAATTGTTTACAAATCGCTTTTTAAAATTACTGAGAGGATAAATATGGGAGGAGGTTGTGGTTACATTTTTTGATATTGTTGACAACGAAATTTAGGATTATTAGAGACCTGTTTTCTCTTCCGACATTTTTGCGATGGTTGTATTACATTCCTTATAGCTCAACGAATAATGGAGATAATAGCTTCAACTTTTAAACAGAGAATGAAAACGATACTATCTCTCGGAATTATTTGGTTATCAATCCTAAATACGGACAGCATATAACGTTCTACTTAAATGACAAATCGCTGGGCTAACTGAGTCATTAAAAAAAATCGAAAAATCTTTTACTTTTTTCCGAAAATAATTTTCGGATAGGTTAAAGCTCACCTATACTTCAATGTGCAAAGTTTTACGTTGTCTTCTTTTTTACTTGGAGATTTCCGTTTTGCGCATGCGTGGTGTGTGGGTAAATAAATTATTATTATTATTATTATTATTATTATTATTATTATTATTATTATTATTATTATTATTATTATTATTATTATTATTATTATTATTATTATTATTATTATTATTATTATTATTATTATTATTATTATTATTATTATTATTATTATTATTATTATTATTATTATTATTATTATTATTATTATTATTATTATTATTATTATTATTATTATTATTATTATTATTATTATTATTATTATTATTATTATTATTATTATTATTATTATTATTATTATTATTATTATTATTATTATTATTATTATTATTATTATTATTATTATTATTATTATTATTATTATTATTATTATTATTATTATTATTATTATTATTATTATTATTATTATTATTATTATTATTATTATTATTATTATTTGTTTGTTAGATCACGTGTTAAAAATAGATGTAAATTAGAGAACGTGCAAAATTTACAAAAAATAACATTCACAAAATATTATCAAAAAAATAATAATTTTAAAAGGTTTTAAAATTAAAAAAAACTCACAAAAATTTATAAAAGACACGCATTCACGTAAAATACACACCCGGTCTGGTTTTCTATGAAGACATATATAGTTCAACGGATCTTATATTGTATATATTTTTGTAAAGAAAGAATTTACCATGAAAAATCGATGGGGAATAGCCATGATGAATTTTGAACATGAACGATTTGGAAATGTTGGTTTCAAAAATGTCTAGAATGTTTAAAGATTTAGCATGAGTGTCTTGATCCTTGAATAGTATAAATCGTGAAGCATGTTTTTGAATATTCTCATAAGTTTTGATCTCCACGCCATATTCCCGTAATCAATGTAACTGTGTACGAAAGAGAAATATAGCAGTTTTAATTTTAATTTCATCTAATATGACCCCTAAAAATTCTACTGAAGTTTCTCGCTGGTTATGATCAGTCTACTTTTAAGGAAAGCATATTGGATAAATATTCCCCCTTCTTAGTTGAAGGGAATAACGTGTACTTTGTGTTATTGACATTTAGAAAAGTTCATTAAGATGGAGCCGTTTCAGTATTCTTTTCAACTCAACGTTCATCGAACAGAAAATATTTTCTATGTTATTCCCAGAAAGAAAGATGTGCGTGTTGTCAGCAAATAAGACGAGTTTAGAATTTTTAACAGCGTTTTCCAAGTCATTTATATAAATTAAAGGGAGTAAGGGTTCCAGAATCGAGCCCCGAGGTACTCCGCGGGTTATCGAAAATTGAAGTGTTTTTCCCATGATAATTTACATATTGGGGCCTTTTCGACAAATAACTACTCACCCGCCTAAAGTAAATGCCTTTAATGCCATAATGAGGGATTTTGTTTAGTAAAATGTTGCGATCTACGGTATCAGAAGCTTTTGCCAGATCCACAAACACTTCTAGTGTATACATAGTTATCGTTTTCGAAGTTTTTAACAATGTTATCGACAAGTTGAATGATTGCGTGTTCAGTAGATATACCTTTTTGAAAACCAAACTGGTTAATGCTTAATATTTTTTTTTTGTTAAATGGTTATAAATTCGATGATGTATTATACGCTCTAATTATGGCCCGGAATTAAATATTAATTATTAATATTATTATTATTATTAGAACTAGGTTATTAAAACTGAGAGTGTTAAAAGCATTTAAACTCCTATTCAGTTAAATCATAATATTCCATGCCTCTTTGCCCTTCATGTCATAAGGAGTAAGATAATTTTGATGTTTGTTTTCATCTTCAAGACTTAAGAGAATCTTAGAGGCAAGACTTGGATCAATTTATGAGAAAAATTCATTGAGAGTTTGAGCAATATTTGTTCTGTCAGAAATTTGGTTGTTGTTTTAGTAAATTTTGATGTGTTTCTTACTTTTCCAGTCACCTCCTTAATAATCTTCCAGGTGTTTTTAGAATTACCTTTGTTCTGTTCAATGAGGTTGGAATAATGTATTCTGTTGGTTTTAATTTTTGATTTCGCAAATGCCTTACTGTAGTTTTTGTAGATCAGCAAATCTTTTTCATTTTGTGATTTTAAAAGTTCTTTTTGCTCGAAGGAAAAATGATGAAAAGAATTTTGCAATAACAAAACCGACTATTCAGAACCGATTTTTTAATACTGGAAATTATGAAATTGTTATCCCAAGCTTAATGTAGATTTTGACAGTCTCAGTTCTTAGTTGTAGCTTTGTTACTACTTTAAAGGAAGAAATTGCGTACATTAAATGTTGCGAGACAGGACATTCATAAAAAGTTGCGTACATAAAATGTTAAGTTGAACTTACGATAATTTTTCTTGTCGTTCCAAGCAACTTAGCGTTTGGACACTCAATTTATTCCAAAATTAATACAACCTACTACGGATTATTTGAAAAATCGGAGACGGATTTTCTTATAAGCAGTTTCTACGGACCAGACTATAATATTTTCATATCTCAATGTACACAGAAAGGTGTAAACTTCATATAACTTTACTTATACAAAAAAGATCCAAAAACGAAGTTTAAAACGTACGGTGAAGAAAAGCAAGCTGCCATACGGAAGTGGTTTGTGAAGTCCTCTGATAAAGGCAAAAAAGACCAAGACAAAATAAGAAAGAATCAATAAATATTGATTAGAATCTACGTTGAAATCTGATCGATTTTGTAAAAAATATCTATAAACGAATATTCTCGCATATTGTCGTTTTTTCATCATTAGAATTTGCCCAGTTTTGTCCGTTTTGCTTTTTCTGATAAATTTTTGCAAAAACTAACAATTGAACCAGCCAAACTCGAGGTTTTTTAGTTTGGATGCTTTTATAAAATAACAAGAAAAAAAGAAAAAGTTGCGGGAAGAAATTGTTGCAAACACTGAAAATAATTAAAAGTTGCGGGAAGAAAAAGTTGCGAATTGTAAAAAAATTAATTGTTGCGGGAAGAAAAAGTCTTCTTTTTTACAATTTCTTCCTGTAAAGTATACAATGCAATTATGCGGGCGTGGTCTAGTGGTCGAAACTTACGTTTGTGGCCGCAACGACCGAGGTTCGATTCTCGCTAGATGCAAAAAAATTGTTGTTGAAAATGAAACTTTAAAACTAATAACCTACCGCGTCACATTGTTTGGGCCGATAAGGCAGTTATTAAAACTTGTAAAATAATTAAACACGATTGTTAACTTTTTATTAGAAGCCGTTTTGTTTCATAGAGTGAAGAAATCATATATTTACATAAACGTTATCTACAAGGTTACTAACAGCTCCTTCTGTCACATTCACAGTTATAAAAGAGGTAAAATACAAGGTTTCAATAATATTGCCACTGTTCCGGCTAGAAAACCTTTTGTCCCGGATAAATATCACCCTTACAATCCTTGTTTATGGATCTTCTTTATCATCTTTTTTAGGGAAACATACGTTAGCGCTGAGTTATTACTTGTTTGTTAACAAGCCGAACGCCATTACCATTGCGCTATCGCCGGAGTTACTATGTGGTCACAGGAATCGAAATAAAAACGTTTTGAAAAACGCCAATAAAAATAACGAGTGACATTTGTACGGCAGACGACATAAATATAAATTCTATATCTTCTAATAATTTTCCCCATTCTTCTTTCACCATTTATCATTGATAAATCTACTATCTAGCGCATAGAAAGCAGTATACGTTGTTGATCCTGCAAGTGATATATTGCCTAATTTATGTCAAACTGTATTATGTTTGCCAACGATACGAAACTATTCCTGTTACACAAAAGTTTGAAAACTGGAATTAATTGTGAAATGGTTCAATGTTTTAATAGACTTTTGCTTAATGAAATTAAAAGTAAATTGACAATTTTCCATAAAACAGTCAAACAAAAAACATCAAACAAGCCCCAAAAGTTAAAAGTTAACGACAACGATGTGTTGGACGATCCACATTTTTTAGTAAACTGTTGACAAAACAGAATGAGTGCAAGAAATGACAAAGAAACGCACTAACAACAGGCCTTGTGGTATTATCACGGACTTTGACCTCTTTACACCTTCCGTACTTAGGACACCCATTTGCGCAAATCATTTTTATAATTTTTATTAATTTAGTGGGTGTAAAGAATTCATGCGATAGTGAACTTTCAGATGCTTTAGAACTACTAACCCTCACTGGGATGTTATCATGGCCATTTTCCTTGCTTGAATCACGATTGTTGTTGAGACAGACAATTCTTCAACGGAGACACGAAAGTTACTGAGTCTGGATTTAGTACGGGAAAGAAAGCCTGGATGTTGATGGCCGCGATTGAGACGGAGAGCTTCTTCAGGGCCGTTGAGGAAGGTAGGGACTGTGCCTTTTCCCGAAATAATAGAACCCTAGAGAGGGACATAATGCAAAAGTTTTCGTTGAAGAAGGTCATTATTTGGTTTTCTAACTATTTTAATTCAATAAAAACCAAACATCAATTTTATCTTCGAATTGTTCGATAACGTCACATTTTCTAATCGTTTTGGCGTTTCTTTCGGAATAATGCAATCAATGATATTGACTGATGTTTTCGTTTTACTCGGAAGGAGCATGGTATTTTGTTATGAAATGCGACCATAATTGCATCGTGTTACGTAAGAGATTAAGATTGTAGACGTCATCAAGGCTATTATCACTCAAAATATGATTATCTTTCTGATTATCAATATTTTCCGTAACAACAACCCTACTATCTTCAAATCCATAACAAATATCGTGGTCATGTCGACTTCTCGTTTTAATACTGGTGTTTTTATTTAAACAGCTTTACGCGGAAACATTTTTATGTCTCTAGTTTTCACAAGAGGGGAGTTTGTTTTAAGGTAGAAATTGGATTTTGTATATTATATTTTATGTTTTACTGAACAATTATTTCAATGTTGGACCAACCGCCTTCATGACCCTTGGAACTATGCTAAATGGTCACTTATGGTCACTGTAGCTTAGTGGTTAGTGCATTCAACCCACAAAATCAAAACCTGAGTCCCGTAAAACTCCATTATTATTATATTATTACTATTACATATTATATTATATTTTATATATTGATGTTTTGATCGGATAATGAAATTCTGCCTATGCTTGAAATGTTTGTAAATAACTTTAAAGAGTAGAATTTAAGATTTTAATTTTTGTTGAAGGGCTGCAATAATTGATGATTTAAAAACATTGATTTTCGGCCGAGTTTCAAGATCTTGGAAGTTGGATTTCAATTAACATGGAGTGATTGTCTCTTGAACTTTTGTCGTAGGTAAATACAAACCCGGGAAAAATCCTTTTTAAAGTGTTAGTCACTGGACTTTTGTATTTACTCGAAGATATATATATATATTGCCCAAAACATTATTCATGTAATTCTGACCAGAAATTAGCTGTAGCATAAAAAATCACAATAATTGAGCTCTTACCTTAGTTTAAAAACATACGATTAGCAATCACAAGGAGAGAAAATACATTTTGCAATATGGTGGAATGTTCAGCCTGTTTGGGTGGATCAGTTAAAGTTAAAAACGTGGTTAAAGTTGATACAAAGCGTCGCCTCTACATACTATTTGTGTTACTAGTAATTTCACTTGTCTTGATTATACAATCTTCTAAACAACGGATCTTTTCAATTGTTCCTTTACCAAACCGCGAAGTTTCTTACGTTGAGACCAATCACTCAACTTGCTACCCCCAGTTTATAACAGGCAGAACTAACTTTTATGTTCACGTGGTAGTCACCGCATGCGGTAAGAAAATTACTCAATTGGGTATGGTTGCTCTAAAGTCCATAACAATTTCTACGAATTCATTTGTTCATTTTCACATCCTCACCGACGAGAAGGACATATTTGAAAAGGAGTTGGTGCAGTGGCCCTCTTGGTCTAACGGATGGATGCGCTTTACCGTATATGCTGCTAACTATCCGCAATCCGTTGATGGACGTGTCTGGAAAGGGGTCTTTAAGTCGTGTGCATCAATGTATTTGTTCTCGCCTGAAATATTCAATGATTTGGATGCGGTGATTGCTATCGATGCAGATGTATTGGTTTTATCGCCCATTGAAAATCTTTGGTGTGAGTTCTCGAATTTTGATTCTAATCAACTTTTCAGTTCAACTGCTAATTGCGGAACAACTTCTAAATGTTGGTACAACGAACAAATGAAATCGCACCCGTTTCATCAGCCTTACGGAATTAATACCGGCATTGTGCTCATGAATTTAACTCGTATGAGGTCAAGATCATGGATGCAGATTTTCCAGAGAGTGTATAGAGACTATCGGTCGAAACTACCCTATGGAGATCAAGACATTTTAAACGTTGTTTCCGCGCAAAACAAAAGTTTATTTTATCTTCTACCGTGCAATTGGAATTTCCGGACGGATTTCTGTTCATTTGGGAACTATTGCTCAGTTGCCATGGAGAATCAGATATCGATTTTGCACGGCAACCGAGGTTTATTTGTGAATGAAAAGAGTGAACCCAGTTTTTACACTCTTTACAGAATCATTAGAGATTTCGACTTTAAAACTGGTGATATTGTCGAAGACCTTGCATGGTTGTTTCAAAGCGAATTGAGAAATTTAACCAGGTTAACCAACTGCGGGAAGTTTTTAATGCAATCAGCATTTCCGAAGGGCTGTTTTCAAGAATAATTTTGATATTTATGCACTCTGAAAGAAAATATTGGAAACGTTATTTATGGGTTTCGGAGTATATTTATCTATTATACATGTATATTTTAGCTCATAATTTCGATTCCGGTCTGGACAATAGGGTGTAGGTTCGCTGAGCATTATAAAATCAAAACCTTTATACATATCAGGTTTTTCGAGTAAGAGTTTCTCAAACCCGCAGATGAGAGACATCAAAATCTTTACACATATCAGGTTTTTCGAGTAAGAGTTTCTCAAACCCGCAGATGAGAGACATAATTAAGATCTTTCGACCAAAATTAGTTCTGCGGAAATACGCTGGGACAACATTTACTTAGACTATCATCAGTAACGTTTAAAATATAAAAACAGAATAAAGCTTTATCTAAGAAACGCAACCGTACAATTAGCATATATTCAACTCGAGTGCAAATTGCATTCCTTTACTTGTGATAATAAGGAAATTCGCCAATATTCACACATGATCAAAATATGTTTTATCCCATCTTTTTTACAAACATATTTCAACAACACAAAACTTGGTACTTTCCCATATTCCCCCACTAACAATAGATTAATATTTCCTTCCTTATGAAGACTTTTCCCTCGCTTGTTTTATATTTTGGCTTATTATTATTAACGAAATTTATAAGTTAAAAGTCAAAAAGTCCTGCGTTTTTGAGAATTCAGGCCGAAATCAGACTGTAGTCAGGGTTGGGTTAGGCCACAATACGAACAAATGGTGAAGGGAAGAGCTTCTTTTGTGAAGTGGTGGGGGAAATATTGGAAAGTACCCAGATCTTTGTTGCTTGCCAATCGTTAAATTCTTGAAAAGCAATATTTTGTTTACGGTGGTAGCCAATAACACACATATCATAGCTAGAAACAGTCGGTAAAATAAAAATAGCTAGCTCGCAAAATAATGGCCCTCTATAACTCGAACACCCGCGGGGTATCAGAAATCGTTCGAGTAATAGAGAGTTCGTTTTTATGAGGGTTAACTAGGAAATTTCCACCGTGAAATTGAAATTGTTCGAGTTAAGGAGAGATTCGATTTATAGAGGTTCGAGTTATAGAGAGTCCACTGTATATGTTTAAAATTACGCAAAACAGCTTGAAATATGTAAAATAAAATTAAACTGAGTTGCAGTCAATAAAACAATCAGAGCAAAATTAAAAGCAATAAAGGGGAATATGAAGAGAAATAAATTGAAAAATCAGGCGATTCAGGTAAGAAGATGACACTGAAGATGATCGAAAACATAATACAAGCCCTTTCAAAAATATGAATAATTAATATAGTGCGCCACGTGCGAACGCAAAGAAAAGGCTCGTTAGAGAGCGAGCCTCTGCGATGGAGTACATTGTGTACATTCCCAGATTTTGTGACTTGTAGGCTAGCTGATGATGTGGACGACTCAAATCCAGAGATACAAATCCTTGTAGGAATGGACCATTATTGGGATGAAGTCTCCGGAGAGATTATCAGTGGACGAAATGGACTTGTAGCCATCCAAACAAAGTTAGGCTATGTATTATCAGGATCAAGCGGTCGTCATGGTGAAGATGCGTCTCATGTCTTTACAACAAGTGTGTTGAGGGCAGATGTTGTAACCAACTAAAATTTAAGGCAGGAAGTTGAGAGATTCTGGAACTTGGAGTCCATTGGGATCAAGGAAGGTAAAGACGAAGAAGGAAGGAACTTCAACATCAATTTTGAAAAAAGGGAGGAAAGATACTATGTCAATTTACCATGGAAGGAGAGCCACCCACCATTATGTGATAACTACAACCTCTCAAGAAAGCGCCTGGTCATAACATTAAACAAGCTTCGCAAGAATCCTACACTGCTCGAGGCTTACAAGGGAGTGATGAGCAAACAAGACCGTTTGAGAATCATTGAAGAGATCAACCCAAGAGATGACTCAGCTGATGGTAGAACCTACTACATGCCGCCTCACGCTGTGATCAAAGAAGAAAAGGAGACGACAAAGGTTCGGGTGGTCTATGACGCTTCGTCAAAGGAGCAAGGTTCGTCACTCAATGAAGTATTAGAAAGAGGAAAGACAAATTTTACAGATCTGTTTGGAGTACTGATGAGATTTCGATGTTATAATGTTGGACTTCTTGCAGATATTGAGAAGGCTTTTCTGTCAGTTGGAATTAAGAAGGAAGATCGTGATGCGCTGCGATTTCTATGGACCGAAAACCCCCAAAAGGAGGACTCAAGGACACGACACATGAGATTCACCAGAGTTTGTTTTGGAATCATCTCCAGCATGGCGCATCTGGACAGTACAATCACGAGCCACTTGGAGGAGTACAAGGAGACGTTGCCAAAGGTTGTGGAGAGGATAAGAAACTCACTATACGTCGACGATTTATCGAGCGGAGGAGATGATACAGAGAAAGCATTTGAATTGCACCGACATTCGAAACAAATCTTCAAGGAAGCCGAAATGAACTTGAGAAAGTGGAGGTCAAACGACAAGGATTTGATGAAGAAGATAGAAGGCCAACACAGACAGAAAAAAGAAAGAGGTTCAGTTGCATCCAAATTGTCTAACGAGGATCCAAGCAACAAAGACGAAATTGCGAAGGTTTTGGGAATTCCGTGGCACACTAGTGGAGATGTACTACACTTCGAGATCCCATCCGTGAGGAGCAATCTGAATTCAATCATGACGAAGAGAAGACTACTGCAATTCACTGTTTCAATATTTGATCCACTGGGCATTCTTTCACCAATATCGTTGAGGCTCAAAGTGTTATTTCAACGGGCATGCAAGGAGAACAAGGAATGGGACTCACCTCTGAATCAAGCGCTGCAAAATGATTGGAAGAAATTGGCCCAAGGTGCGATGCTATTTGAAGGCTGAAGATTGAGAGACGATACATCTCGTCTACAATTTCAACTATGGAGTTGGTCGGATTCTGTGATGCATCAGGAGAAGCATATGCTGCTGCAGTGTATTGTATATGCTCGGGCAAAGTTAAAAACAGGTGTTCGTCGCTGATTGCATCCAAGACAAGAGTGGCACCACTTACACCCCAGACTATCCCCAGGCTGGAGCTGCCAGGTCAGGCCAGGCCAGGCTGGAGCTGCTTGGTACATTGATTCTGGCAAGACTCATCACAAGGGTTAAGGAAGACTTACAAAGAACTGTAAAGATAGAACAAATCACGTGTCTAACAGATGCAGAGGTTGTCCTAAACTTGGTACAACGCGAGGACAAGCAGTACAAGCAATTTGTTCACAACCGTGTGACAGAGATAAGAAGGGAAACTGAGGTCAAGACGTGGTATCATATTCCTGGTGCAGAAAACATTGCTGATTTGCCGTCACGGGGATGTTGTCCCTCTGCACTCAACGTACACGAAACAAGAGAGCGCTGGTTACATGGACCAGGGTGGCTGAAA
The DNA here is from genome assembly GCA_963930725.1 of Candelabrum cocksii. Taxonomy (NCBI): domain Eukaryota; kingdom Metazoa; phylum Cnidaria; class Hydrozoa; order Anthoathecata; family Candelabridae; genus Candelabrum; species Candelabrum cocksii. The sequence goes on along the minus strand of OZ005677.1, from coordinate 9,687,623 downwards.
GGAGGAAGGAGTGAATGGCCAGTGAGACAAGACGTAAAGAGAAATTGGATTGATCCTGAATTGAAACTTAAAGATGCAATCTCACTTACCGTGACATCAGAACACAAGGATCTCTGAGCTCTATCGTCGTCCCAGAGCGCTACAACTCACTTGATCGTCTTCTGAGAGCAACCGCATAGTGTTTACGCTTTATTGACCGATGCAAGAAGAGCTCAGCTGAATCAGATGAGTTGGTTGCAGAAGAAATAAGGAGAGAAAAAATGCTATGGACGATCCACTTACAGACTGAGATGCGACAGGAAAAGGATTTCAAAAGGAAAGCTGAGCCACTGGGAGTATTTGAAGACAACTTAGGAGTTCTGAGATGTCGCGGAAGGATTAAGCGAGCACAACTGGCCTTCGACACCAAGTTTCCGATATTACTCCCGACAAGAAATCACGTGACAGATCTAATCATTCGTCACTGTCATGAGCGAGTCTTCCACAATGGGGTGAAGGAAACATTGGCAGAAGTCAGAACCACATTCTGGATTGTAAAGGGCAGACAGAACGTCAAACGAGCGGTAAAGGCATGTTTTACATGTCGTAAACTTAAAGGATTACCTTACCCTCAACCAGTTACCGCAGATCTTCCTAAATTCAGAGGCATTGGGGGGAGAACCTTCAACACAGCTGGAGTCGAATTTTGTGGACCTGTTTTCATCAAAGAAACACAAAACAAGATAGGAAAGGATGACAAAGGCCTACATCGCTCTCACGACGTGTGCTACTTCACGTATGATTCATCTGGAGCTGACACCGAACTTGACTACACAAGCATACGTCAGAGCTCAGAAGAGGTTCATCAGTCGACGAGGATATCCACAGATGATGGTATCTGACAATAGTAAGGTTTTCAAAGGAAGCGAATTGAAGATTTTCAATGCCCACCATGAGATAAAATGGTCTTTCAACCTCCCCAGAGCTCCAGAGCAGAGTGTCAAAAATATGAATAATTGATATAGTGCGCCACGTGCGCACGCAAAGAAAAGGCTCGTTAGAGAGCGAGCCTCTGCGATGGAGTACCTTGTGCAATTTGATAGGTTTTTTTTTCACAACACATGTGCTAGAGAGTCTTGAGTAGCGACAAGCATTTTTCGCATTCGTATGCAAGAGAAATTTGACAGAACTTTGATAGCGTACTTTGACTTTGAAGACTGGATTTGTGGTAATTTCTGATTAGCGTTTATTCTTGTTTTTGTCCTAGTCTCTACTGTACATATTTGGCAATCGCCAGAAAAGGAAGTGTTTGTTTACGACTGTATCACTCGCCTTTTTTTGCTATACCAATCTCCCCGTTTGTTTCCCCTGGGTGCCAGCAAAGGTTTTCACAGAGTCTCTGGGAGGGGAATTAGGTGAAGTCTGTCGGACAAGTGCCTCTAAGATTGAATATCCAGAACACAAAATCCCGCCATCTACAGTGTGTCTTAGAGCAACAACAGACACCCAAAAACAACAGTTAACTATTGTAATACTGTTAGGGTCATTTCGCCTTCTTTGAGACATACTGTATATGCTATGTTGGTTGGTTTTTAAGGAGGCTTCCAGAACGCAAATTAAGCATTATCATAAAGACCTCGACCCAGAGTTTTAGTGTATTTAATTGCTCCCATTTGTGCTACGGTTAGTTTTGATGAAATACGGCATTCTTTTTTCAGAGCAACAGACAGTTAACTATTGTATTATTGTTAGGGTTCCGCCTTCTCTGAGACACACTTTATATCACATAGTAAAGTATATAGAAGAAAAGAAGCGCTCCAGTGTTATCTAATGAAATAAATTCTTTGATCTCCTTTTTTAAATAAACTTACGGCCTTTTTTATCGACTCCTGTAGATTGTTAAACAGCTTGGCACCGCTGTATTTGAATGATTGTTTGTTCCAATTTAGCTGAAAGTGCGAAAAGATGACCATTACGTTATTGTGCTGTATAAACTTCAAATAAGCTTCGAAATTGTTGCGTTTTCCAACGTCGATAGTAATAATAGCGAATATATTTCAGCACATCCAAAAATGTACAATTGGCCTTTCGTCTGAATATTGCGTAAGATAATGTGCATGTATAATTTCGTAATAAATTAGGAATTTCCTAAGTGACAAACATAAAACGAGTAACCGGATCGTTTAAGGAGAACGGGGGCTTTTTATTGCATTCAGAATGCAATTGCATTCGTTGATGCCGCTGGAGGTACGCGTGACCGTGCAAGCGGGTGCATGCGCTTCTCTTTTGTTTGTTGAGGCGTTGGTCTATTGTTTAAAACAATACGAAAAAGTGGAAACGTATTTCGTGCGACGAAAAATCGTGAAAACAAAAGAATGTGTAAAACACGGAAACAACGAACAATGTGCAAACATCAAGAAATTTTGTTGGTCATTTGTACAATAATTCATTTTCATGCCAACTGAAATATTTCTTTTTATTTGCATCGTCCTCAGCAGTTTAAGAAACCCCTTTCGATTTCTTAGGTTTTAATAAGTGAAAATGTCGAATTTAGACTTAGATTTTGAGACTAGTACAGGAGGGTTGTGCAGGCTTTTCTTTACTTCGCAAAATTTCAGCGCCTCCAAAATTTCTAAAACGAATAATTGATAAGTTGTCGCCAGTGCGTCGTCTGAAAATGAAATTTGAGCATGTTTATCCAATATCACGGGCGTGACACTTGTTTGGTCGGAAATAACAGAGAGGTTCTAAGACCACAAAAACGAACGGGAACGAGAAAAACCGAGTTTCGGTAATCGAGTTTCTGTTCTCAGTGCGAAAGCTGATAGGCCAATACTTCCACCAATAATAGTGTTTAAAGGTACGAATCGCGAGGCGGAGGGTTTACATAAAAGATTGAAAAACTGATGTATGATAGCCTCTTCAGGAAACAAATGGATGGAAAGTCATTTAACAAAGATTTGGCGAAACTCTGGATCTTTTTCGTTGCGCTTGTTTAGTGTAACATATTAGCTATATAAGTTGCGTTAATACACTTATATGAAATTAAGAACGGGATGCAAAGATACAAATCAAAAGGTCCTTCGTGATTCCGAGCTTGTTGCAGAAGAGAGAAATAGTAACGTGCCAAATAGTCATATATTATGGCGGCCAGAATACAACAAGAGCCGCTAATCGGCTAAACAATTTACAAATTCAACAAGCGTAACACTAGTCGCAAACTCAATAAAAATCTGTTTATAAGCGCCACAGTCAATGGCAATGGCATCGTTGAACGCATGTGGTACTTTACGCTTTTGGGCATGGAGAGTAAAGACAAAGAGTTAAACGTGCAGATTAACGTTTTTGGATATATGGAAAGTTTGTCACTTAGTATTTTTAGGTGGTAGTTGGGTTATAACCAACGCCCTGTTGTAATACCACCACTACTGCTGCTACTGGTGGCTTATGTCATTGGCTTTCCCCACCAGGCAGGATGCTCCAGGTATCCTTTCTTTCTTAATGGCAAAGGAGAGATTGGTGAAACTTCCAATACACAGGACTCTGTTGAGTCATAGGCCCTGCCGCCCTGCCTCTCCTGTGTATTTCCTTCTAAAAAAAAAATAAAAAATTGTGAGAAAAAAGACTGAATATTCTCAAAATTTCTATTAAACATCCAGTCCGAATAACTTCCTAACAGCTTGATAGGCAATTAATCTGTCATTTACGATACGCGAAGAAAAATGGTAGAGTATGTAGTTGAAATCATCATGGCAGTGTTAAATGCTCATTTCGCGATTTCCAATTTCCGCGCGAAAATTTGCTACATTTTACATAACTAAATTACGCAATCAATCAGTGCTCCCAATCCGATTTACTTTAATATACTAGGTTTTAAATCACGCGAATAACACATTCATCATCTCCATCCATATACAAAAGGTGTACCGCGTTTGTTTGTAACTGTTCAAAGCTCAATTTTGATTTTTTTTGAATTTTCTCAATTGTTTTGTGAATCGAATTTAAACGGTCAACTTCTTATATCGACGCGAGAGAACGCGTGACGCTGCAAAACGAAGTGCAAAATTTGAAATGGATAGTCAGGTAAAATTATATATTTTCAGCAGTATAAATCTTTGTCTTTATCAGATAATAAGGGTATCGTTTAGGAAAATAGTTACTGAAGAATTTATGTAATGACCGACAAACGCCAGGGCCTTAGCAACAGAATGTCCTGAAGGAAGCGCCTTAGCAACAGAACGTTTTGAAGAAAGTGTGTTATATTGCAATTGAAAATGAAGCGTTTTAAACAAAGTGTATTGGAATAGGTTGGGAACTAAATTCCAAGCAATTAGTGATATGTTAACCCGAATACCCGCAATTAGGAGGTTAGGAATAAGCATTAGATTCCTTTGGAAACAAAATCTAAACAATTTTTTTAGCAGATTTCAAATATTTTCTTTTTTCAAAGAAAAATCATTCAATCCTGGAATCCTGCAAAGGGTGGATCTAATTTTTTAATGTATCTTTGTATTTTAACATCTTAGTGGTAATATATGTTAATATTCCGGATGTGATAGATTTGCGAATTTAGCAAAACAGCCTATAAATATCTGAATCAGGAATGGTCAATACGGTACTTAAAGGAAGGCGACTATGCTCTTCTTAACGTCCCCTTTTAGATCGAAACATTGCACCCTCCCCCCCCCCACCTCACCATAACTTATGTTGTTTGTGCATGAAAAGGAGAACCAATCCCAATTTCTCTCGTGACTAGTGGTGTGTCAGCCGATAAATTTGAGGTATAATAACAGAATATTTATAATATATTGATTTTCATGTACATTACATACAACATGGTTTATTTTTCCAATACTACAAGGCGTCGTTGATTCCCCTTAGAAGGAGAAGAAGCCAAGAGAACCTCTTCTAACGACGAAAATTGCAAACATTGTGCTAATTTTTGTAATTTATGCTAATTTATGTCATTAGAAAGAAATACACTCTTAGATATTAAAGTTTATTGAGTGAATTAAAGAAGAAGGAGGTCTTTATATATAATCTCAGGGTTTTCATATTTTAAAATACGATGGTTCTTCACGATTTGAAGTTAAGAATCGCCCTCCTCTCCATCTGCATCTCTGAACATTTGCTACCTCCATATCCGAGATCTTTGTAGTACAGCAGCAACCCGGTTTGGTCTTCAAAATAGTGATCAACCGTGACAACTTTCCAATGCACTATAATTGAAAATCGGAAAAAACAGCGAAACCACATTTCATGCAGATTGAATTGTTTTTATGTTGGAATTGCACCAAAAAGCTATATTATATAGACTATATACTATTAGTTTAATGACATGATCATCAAGGTATTTTTAACGTCATTTAGAAAACAACAAGTTGTGGCTACTTTTTGTGCGCACGCAGCATAGAACACTTTATTGTGCACGAATTATGATTTCACATTCTTTGACTTTCGAAAAACCTTGAATTGTTCAAAATGCTTTAAAAAGGGGAGATTGGTTAAGAGGCCATCCATAAAAGATTTTTGTACTTAAGGTGGGGACAGGGGTTGGCCAAAAAGAAACAAATGCAGAGACAAGGATGGAGTGTTCAGCCGAAAGTACACATTTCCAAAGTAATAGAACATTTTTGGAAGTTTTTGGGACTTCTTTTAGTGTCATGATTGTCAACTTTTAACTCTGTTTCTATTGAATAAAATATATTTGAAAAAATGTAAAAGACCGCAAACAAAGTTGTATAGTTCCCCACACTTTTGTCTATCAACAAATGATTGAACCAATTTAATTTATGCTTGACCTTTGACCTTAATTTTTATAAACTGGAAAGGAAATCAACCAATAGAACTTCCTTGAGTTAAAATGTTATGGGCGTTTGAAGCCTACGGAGCGTGGAAATGTAATCAAAATTGAAATTGAAACTGAAAAATCAAAACAACACAAAAATGGGCGCAAGATTGTTTTTAGCGATGATGAAAATTCTTTCTATATTAAGACATAGCATTAAGATAAGTTGTTTTTATTTGGCCATTCTGAATGAATGACTTTGATTTCAAACGATACTGAAAGAGAGTTGAGCTTAAATACTCATAAATACTGAAAATATATTGAAATATATATATATATATATATATGTGTGTTTTGTTGCAAAATAAACTTACTATAACGTTAAAAACACAAACTATTTTACTCATGAATGTTTTAAAGCAAAAGTAAAAGAAATATATCAAATGATAATATCATTCATTATTCATCGGTTTTTGAAAGTGAAACGAATAAGTGTGAGAGAAACAAGATCAAATCGACTTACGGTAAGTATTTTCATAATCAATTGGACCAGGCAAAAATATTAAAATTGGATAAGAAATTTGGGTACTTTTAGCAAACATGCCTGACTTTCCATTCGAGGAACGATTGCGTATTCAATTACGGGGGCTGACCCCCCCCCCCCCCCCCCCACAATAATTTACAGTTCTACAAATACTGATCAACTTGTATTTTGTGCAGGAATCCCTTTAAGAAATTTTAGAATTTGAGTAGCTATTTAGTCAATCTGGGGGTCTTAAATTTTCAAAATTTTCTGGTCTCTCGGACCCAACCATAGTGGGGCCTTCTTAGTTATTAGCCCCCCCCCCCCCCAACCACAACTGGTTTTATGATAAAAGCTTATATCAGTGGAATCATAGGTGGTTTGTAAACATTTTTTAAAGATGCTGACAGTAAAGAGTCAGATGACTTGAAAAACAATTCTTTCTTTAGATTCATCATGGAGCAGCTTTACCATATACTTGCTGTGTACCTAACTGTAGTAACATTACTGTCAGTAAGCATCAACATCTGCCTAATTTCCAACATTTATCCGAAGAAACGTCTGCGAATGCCAACATCATCATCGAAGTCGAGGTTTGTGATGAGCGACTGTTTCATTGCTAGTTTGTTTGCACTGTCAGCTGTACAGGCGAATTTAGGATACCCCATTAATGTCCTCTTGATGTTTGGTGTTGAATCGTTAAGAAGAGACGCTCTATGCAAAATCACAGCTTATTTGGTGTTCGCGCTAGCAGAGTCCGGCATGATGCACATTGTCTTGTTGTCTTTGCACGGCATATTTCTATCAAACGCACCGTTCTTCATAAACCGCTACAATCGAAACAAGAACCTGTCACTGATTTTATGTTCGTTCGCGTGGCTCTATGGATTTCTAGCTGCCTCGCCGCCGTTGTATGGTTTTTCGACCTACAGTCGTCGTAACGAATCCACTTTGTCGTTTTCAGTCGTTTCAACAAAAGTGTATTCATCTCCCACGAATGTCAACAACATGTAAAAAACGATTGCGTAGCTTTGACTACAACTAGCTTGAAAATGTTAGCCAATGACTCATTGCAACGAATTAAAAATATATAAAATATATCCCACTTTCGAAGGCTGGAGAAAGTAGCAGCAACAATGTGCGTGGCGCATATTCTCATATGGTTCCCCTACGCTCTAGCTTCCATTTTATTGGTCTTCCATGTAAATATGAGCAAAAAGATTTACGCCGTAATAACTATGCTTGCAAAATCATCTTCACTCGTATATTCTGTCATTTATGCAATCCACTATCGACTACGAACTTCAACGAAGAAATAAAAGTTTCTTTTTATCACATTAAATTGTCATTGTGTTGATATCGCCTGCCGTTTATTAATTGTTTTGCACGAATAATACAATAGTTATTGTTCAATTATTGGTTTTTGCTTTATTTTAAAACATATGTTTTGCTCATTTTTCATTTTTCTTTCTTTAAGGTGAAATTGATTGAAAGAAGCTCAAAATAATAATCCAGCAAAAATTGTCCATAAAAAGGTGTTTGTGAAGAATGTTCCTAAAGGGACACATTACAGAGTAAATATTTAAAAATGCTAGCAGGTTGCCACGGTAACCGGTTGCTATGGAAAATAGAAATTTTACTTCACCTTACACCGTGGCTATAATTTCAGAAAAACTGCTAGAAGCTAGGAATATATTTTTTCTTCCTTTGAACAGATAAATGTTTATGAGTAAGTGAAATAATAATAATAATAATAGTGGAATTTTCTCGAGACATGACCAATTTAAAAAGTCAAATTTGAAGGTCTTTGCTCTCTCATGGTTTTAAATTAGGTTAAATTTGAAAAATAGATACTTGTAATATCTCTCAAAAAATCCCTAGCTCATTTTTGTCGTCTTTGCTTTTTGCTCTTCCGTGTAGGATCTTCCCGCGCTTTTTCGTGTAGGATCATCCCGCGCTTTTTCGTGTAGGATTATCCCGCTCTTTTCCGTGTAGGATCTTCCCACGCTTTTCCGTGTAGGATTATCCCGCGCTTTTCCGTGTAAGATCTTCCCGCGCTCTTCCGTGTAGGATCATCCCGCTCTTTTCCGTGTAGGATCTTCCCACGCTTTTCCGTGTAGGATCATCCCGCGCTTTTCCGTGTAGGATCATCCCGCGCTTTTCTGTGTAGGATCTTCCCACGCTTTTTCGTGTAGGATCTTCCCACGCTTTTCCGTGTAGGATCATCCCGCGCTTTTCCGTGTAGGATCTTTCCACGCTTTTCCGTGTAGGATAATCCCGCGCTTTTTTGTGTAGAATCTTCCCACGCTTTAGGATCATCCCGCGCTTTTTCGTGTAGGATCTTCCCGCGCTCTTCCGTGTAGGATCATCCTGCGCTCTTCCGTGTAGGATCATCCCGCGCTTTTTCGTACTTTCCATGATCTTATATGATGATGCAAATAATTTTTGACAATCTTCCTTCCTAGGATCATAAACAAGTATTCGAAAATCAGCATGCTGATGCTGAAATTAACAACCGCGTCGTAAGTTCTAACTGAAAACGTGATTTTGGTGCGCTATTCCAGATCATGGCATTAACACTTTTTGTGTAAGTCTTTTGCAAGTCATGGCACGAACAGTTTTTAAATCGGTTCAGGCATATTTGTAAGTGTTGTAGCGTGTAGACTGTTTGCCTGTTGACGCCAACTTTCTGTTGCTATGTAATGTAAAATCCATGTTTGTATTTACAATGACAACATTTTATAAAAAGAAATAAAGTCCTTTTTTATGCGTTCGAGATTCATAAAGATCTAGATGACCCGTTTCACAACATGGACACATCAGCATAAAAATAATCGGAAATAAACTTTTTTTCAGAGTTGATGCTTCAATTCCATGCTTATTTTTGTGATCATCAGATCTTCGATAGATGAGTTGATATTGTTTCCAGATTTGTTGTCGCTGTTACTAAGATCTTAAATTTTATTTAGAAATTGTCTAAAATATTGCCTGCGAAGTTATGAATATTCCAGCCCGATTGCCGGGCTATCCGGCCTGGAAAGCTTTCACATTATTAAATATTTATTAAATATTTAAAACAGTTTTTTATTTCGTTCATATGAGAAAACGAGCCAGCTCGGTTGCTAAGATCTTGATTGGCTGAAGTGAGATATCGATTGGCTGAAGTGATATATCGATTGGCTGACGTGAGATCTCGATTGGCTGAAGTGAGATCTCGATTGGCTGACGTGAGACAATTTAGACAAATCATTATGTTTTATAAAATATTATATTTCTGGTTCTTTTGTATAAAAAACGCGCTAAATGTTTATATTCATAGTCACGTGATAATTTTGTATTCGTCAGCCCAGCAACCGGGTTGGCCTTTCAGCATATGAACAGAATGGATTCTTTTACAGTTTACAACTCTATTTTTTTTAGTTTATTGTCCATTGTTTCCAGACAGCCAAGGTAAATTCAAAGTCAATGTAGATTTTAACTTTGCCAAAATGAAATTTTCGGAACCTTTTTTTCAATGGTACTTTTCAATATTATTGACCGACATTTTCTTGACTAGACTGGAATTATTTTAGGTAGGTAAAAGATTGAATATTCCAATGCTGCTTTCCAAATCCGCAAGCTTTGTTTTCGGAGCCATTGTTCTCTGCATGCCATGCACAACTGAGGCACTTGTCAGTATTCTATGGAACCCACTAGACACAAATGATCTTTTTATGACACATAATCTTATGTTAAAGAATTTGAATCAATGAGAAGCGGCGTAGATAGAGTATTAGGCACCTATCTACAACCAAGCTGTAAAAGTGGAAGATTAAATGAACGTCACTCAAAGTTCACGTCCAGGTATAGCGTAAAAAGAAATTCAGTAACGCCGAACCAGCAAATATTAGACACGTTACAGGCACATCGTTAAAGGATTGGGGCAAAAGGATTTCGTTAAAAAATATATATTTTCGGCGTTATAATAACAATTCCCACAGCAGCTCGTTCGATTTTATCTGAACCTTAAACTAGCTCATGAGATGTGGCGCTTTTGTGTTATCAGGTTTTTCAGTCTTCGTGCTAAAGAAAATGTTCAAGTGTAGTGCTTTTTGCTGGGTTCACGAGAAATGTCCATGATGTTTCCAATCTTTTAGCTTTCCGACATGTTCTGGCATATCCAAGTTGCACATCACGCTAGAACATGTTCTGACATATCCAAGTTGCACATCACGCTAGAAAGGTTGTTAAAATACAAACATTTCGGTTTATACACCTGAATTATTTAGATCAAGTGAAGTGAAGTCGGCGTCAGTGTCACTACCATTGATAACTTTCTAGTGTAACGTAGATATGCTAGGTTTTTAGGTGGTAGTTGGGTTTTAACCCGACGCCCTGGTGAAATACCACCACTCCTGCTGCTATTGGTGGCTTATGTCATTGGCTTTCCCCACCAGGCAGGATGTTCCAGGTATCCTTTCTCTCCTACCTAATGGCAAAGGAGAGAAAGGTGAAACTTCCAATACACAGGATTCTGTCGAGTTATAGGCCCTGTCTCTCCTCTGTATTTCCTTCTAAAAAGTTGTCTGCTTAAAACGCTTTCCCAAAGTAGAGATGAAATAATACATGCCTGCTCGAAACTTATCCCCACCTGTGAATCTGTAGTGGCGTATCCAATTACGTATTGAAGGGTTCTAAGCGTCTTCCTCTTGGCTTTAACCATTATAAACCCACAATAATGTTTTCTCAAGACAACGCAAACTTCCAAACGCAGAACTTTGATATAACTTTCGTTATGAAGCAAGTTGTCTTTTAAAGGCTGTTTATATGGAGAGGCGAGACGGGATATTTGCCGTGACGGGACGATTTTCATCTCGCCTATATATGAAGCCGGGGCGGGATAACTAGCCGAGACGGGACGTTAAACGGGATGATTTTCTTCCCGCTTATTTTAAAAAATGGTAGATATAAATCGTAAACAAATTATTTCTTATTTTAAAAAAATGGCGCGTTGTGTAAGCAAAAACCTGAATTTTGCGTAGGGGAGACATCTTCCCACCCCCGTGGTATCAGACCTGCATTTTAGCGTTTGAAAATAAACGTGAGTAATTTTGGTTAGCCATTTTTCAATTGTTTTTTGTATCTAGCTAGCTAAAACTAAACAACAATTATTATCTTGAATTGAATAATAATACATAGATAACATTGTTGGAAGAAACATATTTGGTCTCTCATTTCCAGTCGTATTATATATTATTTAAAGCGTTATTGTGAAATACTCTCATGTTTGGTCTTAATGATGTCCAGTAGCGCAGTGGTGTTCAACAAGTATATATATAGCTACACAATAACAAGAATTATATAATGCTACAATAATGAATTGAATAAAGATTGAATAAAAAGTGTTGTTGGTAATTAATTTTCATTAGTTGACATGAATTTGTTTCAGAGGAATTATTCTGTTGAAAGAATTTACATTGAATGTGCCTACCTTATCTGACCCTCACAATTCAAGTTGTCCAAGTCAATATTCTAAACTGCTAACAGTTGTCAGTGAAAATGGTATGCTGAAGTGTATAATAACAAAATATGTGAAATTATTATGACTGTTTTATTTTCAGAAAATCTCCAACATGTCTGTGCCTCCTTTTGTAACTGTTTTGACGAGCTTTCAACATTGGTAAAAATGTATTTATGGCCAGCAACTCCTAAAAGACCAAGTGCTGCTTTTTCTAAAAAAATATTTCACATGTTTGTGTTACTACAGTTTGAAGGAAAGATTTCCCTTATGTCTTTCTGTGATGCTTTGTGCTGGAAGAATGGATATTTAGATAGAGATAGAGTAGTAAGTATAAGTTTTTAAAATTCTTAAATTTGATTAATTTAAATATATATATACAGTTCAAGGCGTTTATATATTTATTAATATTGCTATATGTTATATCATAAAACTCGTGTAGTTTTTCCTTGGTTTTTTCCATTATATTTATATATATATATATATATAATAAATATTTTCAAACTAAGTCATGCAATATATAACTTTTTGCTCTATAGTCTCTCGTTACTTAACTGTTTAATTTATTTTACTCAACACCCATATATTTGTTGTTATTTTAATTTAGAAACTGTGCTTTAACAGATTTCTTAAAACTGATTCAATTGACCAGTTCAGAATGTTTCGTCGATGGATAATAAACTTACAAACTGTTTGTCCTACATATAAAGGATTTGATGAATGTACTGCATGTCCAAAGGTATTTGACTTGTATAACAATGCATATAATATAAATTCAAAATAGCATCTAACTACAACATCTATTTGTTTTCAACACAAAATTCTACATTGTGTTTATTTTTCAGGTGAAGAATCAAATTTGACTTTTGGTAGAACGATTCATTGCAAGTAGGATAGTGACACAATGTTCGAGCTTCAATGCTGTTGAAATCTTTCACAACTACTTCGTGGACACCAAATGCATGTCTTTTCATGTTGTCTTTTCTTGTAAATTGTAGACCACATAGATCACATAAAAATTTGCTAAAGAAGAAAAAACGCTCAATGTAAATATCCATGCTGAGTTGTTTTTTGAAATTCTAATTTTGACATTACAAACTACCTATATAGGTAGATTATACTAATACTGTTTTTCGAAAAGGAGTTTGTTAGAAAAAATAGAATATTCTGATGAGAAGTAAGAAAGTCTATAAGACATTACAGAAAGTCCGTTGGTGCAAAAAATTGAATTTCAATAATAATTAATTAATTTAATTTTGGCGTTTCCCATAAAAGATTAATTCAAGTGGGAAAAAATATTGGCGGAATATTATCCAGTACATATTATACAGTAATTATACATCATCTCAAATAATTTTCAGCAATTTTAACAAAAATAATAGCTCAAAGGTTTTGTATGATAAGGCCTTTTCAAAAGAGATAAACAAGAAAAAGAAAATACCATCCAAGATACAGGACGTATATGAAAAGCAGTTTTCACTTTTGTTGTAAATAACTGGTTATATATACCTATCCTGTATAAATATTGTTAAAATAATAAAAATTTGCATGAAATGCATCGTTATCTATTTCGTCTCTTTCTGCTTTATTAGCCTTATTGTTTTTGTCTTCTTCGCTGCTGCTAATTCTGTCAATAACGTTAAGGCCCATTTCCACTTCAAACGCAATTCGCAAATTGCTTGCTGTTTGCGACTTGCGAGCGCCTGCGAATTCAATACACACTCAAACCTTGTTTGCACGAATTCCTATTGTTTGGTGAGCCAATCAAATTTAATCACATTTATCTGCACAAAAACATATTAAAAAAAAAATTGACACCAAACGAAAAGAATATTAAAACGAGATGGCTGAATTTTGCAGAAGAAGACTTTTGTTATTACTTTTAATACGAAGGAGACAACACAGGAGAAATATAAAATATCGAAAAAGGTTTTGGATTCGCCCTATTAATCGAAAACGAAAACAACAAGGAGAGTATGCGAATTTAATCAGGGAAATGCAGCTTGGAGATCATGAAAGTTTCTTCAAGTATTTTCGTATGTCACCATCAATATTTGAAAAATTGTTAAATTTAGTCGCACCCTAAAATCTGACCAGAAACGAGAATGCATTTCACCGGCAGAACGACTATCTGTTACTCTAAGATATCTGGCGACTGGGACTCTCACCAAACAATAGCTTTCAGCTACCGCTTAGGTCATTCCACTGTAAACAAGATTGTTCCAGAAACTTGCCATGCAATATGGAACGCACTGTCTCCTACATATCTCCAATGTCCATCAACAGAGAAAGAATGGGAAGATGTTGCCCAAGAGTTTTGGGAGAAGTGGAATTTTCCATTGTGTGTTGGAGCCCTTGATGGCAAACATGTCAGATGTCACTGCCCAGCAAACACTGGTTCATTGTATTTCAATTTTCATGGGTGGTTCAGCATTGTTTTAATGGCCCTATGCAGTGCTCGTTATTCTTATTTAATAGTGAACATAGGGGCTATTGGTAATGCAAGCGATGGAGGCATTTTTGAACAGTGTGGAATGAAAGATGCACTTTATAATGGAAGTTTATCTTTACCACAAGATTGTGACTTGCCTAACACCAACACAAAATGTCCATATGTAATTACAGCAGATGACGCTTTTCCATTGGGACAACATGTCATGAAACCATACGGTAGAAGGTACTTGGAACAACCAAAGAGAATTTTTAATTACAGACTCTCAAGAGCAAGGCGAGTTAGTGAAAATACATTTGGTATTTCAACTGCTAGATGGCGCATTTTTAAAAGACCAATCGATGCTACACCTGAGCGTGAAATTGGTATCACAAAAGCGGTGGTAAGCTTGCATAATTTTTTGATGTTGCATGAATCAACATTACCACGTCATGAACGGAGATATTGCCCACCTGGTTTTGTGGATTCAGAAAATAAAAACGCTGAAATAGTGCCAGGAGCATGGAGAACAGATGTTGACAAAGACACAGGCTATCTGCCCTTGACGAGACCAAAAGCAGGAAATGCTTCTATAAAAAGTGCCAAAGAAATAAGAGACTCTTTTAAAAACTTTTTTAATTCACCTGCAGGTGCAGTACCCTGGCAAAACGAGTATATAAATAAGTAATGTTTTATTTTTAAAAATTGTATACTGCCATTGTATATGAACTGTTTGATATAAAGGTAGACACCATTAATGCTGATTTATCTGAAATCAAAACGCAGACATTTTGCTGTCTTCAACAATATATATAAAACACAATCTAATGTCAAAACATGTATTTAAAGCACAATCCCTACAAGAAATTTGTTTTGATATAATAATATTCATTGATACTGGAAATTTGTTCCAAACTCTGCCTGAAAAAGTAGTTGCTGGATTTGGCATTTTACAAATGCCTTTGTCTTTTGGTCCAGTCTTCTCAGTTGAGGTACAAGACTTTTCATGTAAAGACTATCCTCATCATCGTCGTTCTTGTCTTTGTTTAATTCGGCCAAAATTGCCAAATCTATGTGGTTTGATGTGTCATCCCTTTTCTTTCTTTTACCAGAAAAATTAGGCACAGGGGTAGTATTGATATCACCCATTGAACTTGCTGTTGCTGCTAAACAGACAGGGCTGTTTGTTGTTTCGTTAGTATCTCTTAAAGAAATGTTTGTGCCGTCATTGTCAGCAATGCTTGATATAAAGCCTAGCTGGCTAGTTTGTTCTTCCTCTATTATCATGAAATTGGAAGTTGTTGGTGTTTCCACAACGCTGAATTTCTTTAAAAAACTCATCTGTTTCATCCATTGCCAACCATTTTTCTTGGCACCCCCAGCATCTCCAGATTTTGATGTCTGCAATTTCATCTTTTTTCTGTAGGTGTCTTTCAGGTCACGCCATTTTCCTTTAACACAAGACTCTTTCCCTTCCAAACCACAATCACTTGCAATTCTTGTCCACGCTGATTCCTGTGCATTTTTGTTCTTGTAATTTCCACTGCTTGTATCCCAAACAACTTCGTTTGAACGCACGCTTTCAATTAATAACTCTACAAGTTCAGTAGTCCACTCAATCTTCGCGCTCATCGTCATTTTACTTATTGGAAATACTGCCACTGAGTTCCAATGAAGTCTTTATAGAAAATTTTGGCGGTTGCGTTTAGTAATGCTGAGCTATGATTGGTTACTCTTTAACACGTGACTTTCGTTCGCATCCGAATGTTCGCAAAAAATCAAACATTGCGAACAGTTCAAAATCGCATTGCGAACAACCGCATGCGATTTGCGAACAACCGCATGCGAATTTTAAACAAAGGATCGCATGCGATTTGCGAATTGCGTTTGAAGTGGAAATGGGCCTTAAGACATTTAAAATAAATATACCTTGTTTGTACTAACTTTCGCGCGTATTAATTTTCGCGCGATGGTCCTTGCGTGTAATTTCGCGCTTATTTATTTTCGCGCATCATGAATTTAGTATAATTTCGCGCGTATTAATTTTCGCGCAAGGCCATTTTACAAGAATTTTTTTTCCGTAACTACGGTGGCCGAGCAGGTGAAATGCACATGTGAATGTGAATTTTCGAAAAACGACTCCGGCAAATATCGCGGGTACAAACTGCGGGACAAAAATGAGTTTCGGAGGATGTCTCCCCTACGCACAATTCCAAAACCTTCGTTTTGCCATATTGGCTGGTGTAACAAATTTATCTTTATTACTAACACAATTAACCAGTATACTTTGTATGGTAAAACAACAACGTGACCAAAATCTGATTTTTATATCTATATACCATTGTATCTAAACCAGAAAGCTATTTGAAGAAAAAGGTAGATGCTACTCGGAAACGAAAGTTATTAAGAAAAAAGCGATCATGTTGGTTTACTAAAGGAAGGGTTGATCTATGGTGGGAAAATATGTTTACGTCTGTTCTTCCAAAAGCTGAATGGAAAAAAAACGTTCGTATGACACGTGAATTATTTGAGAAATTAGTTACCGAGCTGATTCCCTGGATTTCACCTAATCTGTTAACTCCTAATCATAGATATATTAAACCCCACAAAAAAGTAGCTATAACATTATATTACCTTAAAGATAAAGGATCCTTATCCATGACTGCAAATACTTTTGGTGTTCACATCTCAACAGTCTCAAAAATAGTCAAAGAGGTTTGTCATGTAATCACCTACAAATTGGGACCAAAATACATCAAACTTCCGTCAAATGAAGATGAAATGATTGAAAAGCAGCAGAATTTGAAGCTAAGTTTGGTATGCATCAAGCCTTTGGATGTATTGATGGTACTCATATACCTATTTTAAGACCTATCGAGCATTCTCAAGATTATTTTTGTTATAAACATTATTTCTCATCCAACGTGCAGGCAGTGTGTGATTTTAAAGGAATGTTTATGGACGTTGATTGTCGCTGGCCTGGTAGTGTACATGATGCCAAAGTTTTTGCAAACTCCTCAATAAATAAAAAAATACAGGAGTCATTATTACCGATTACATATAAAGAAATTGTTTCTAATCGCTGTAAAGTTCCAAATTATTTGATTGGAGACCCAGGTTACCCACTTACACCTAATTGTATGCGTGAGTATGAAACATGTTCAAGCAATTCTAAGGTTGTATTTAATGCAATGTTACGTTCAGCAAGAAATCCAATCGAGTGTGCTTTTGGACGACTCAAGGCAAGATGGGGATTTCTCACAAAAAGAGTGGACCTCAAATTAGATTTTATTCCTGAAGCAATTTATGCTGGCTTTGTGCTTCATAACATTTGTGAAATGAATAAGTGCTCAGTGGATACAAACTTAGTGAAGGCTCAAATCGAAACACGGACACAAGAAGTTGAAAATGAAGCAGACCCTATCTATTCTGGTACGTTAGACGAAGGAAATGTAATAAGAGAAGTATTAAGAACTTATGTGGAAACTATAATAAACAATTGACTATATTGGACAGAGATAAAAAAGAAACGTATATATATAGCTACATATAAAACTTTATTTATATACTTGTTTTTGCTATAGAGCAGATATAAATATGTAAACAAAACATTGTAGCTAGCTATATATAAAAAACAACAAGAAAAAAATGTTCATGTATTTCCAGATGAATTTCCATTTATCAAAAATTCTAATGATTTTGCTATGGTATTACTGATCTGAAGCATGGACTTACTAATATCTTGCATAGCATTAGCCATGCTAGCATTTAATGCTTCAAGACTTTCCTGCAATTGTTTTTGAATCTCTCTATCTTCTCGTGCTTCTTTTAGCATTAGTGATTCACGTTGAGAAGCTAACCTTTCAGCGTTGTAAATGTTTTCTTTTATTGTCAACAAGTTTTGTCACAACATCTTGACTATCATTTTCGCAATAACTTTCCTCTGATAAGCTAGATTGAGCAGGAGAAGAGTTGATTCAATTATTATGAGACTCAAACTCATCATTTTCCATTAGGGTACTCATAAGTTGTGAGCACTCCATAGTATTATTAACACTTGAACTGTCTACTCCAGTTGGGCATGGTTCTGTATTAGGGCAACCACCCCATAATTGTTTGACCTTATCATAATGTTTATATATAAACTTCCCACTGCCACTTCGAGTTCCAGCAAGGAGAGTCTTAGAAAATTTTTGTCGTATGTCTTTAACTTTTTCCAAGATTCTCTTATAGCCACGGTCAACAATTTTCTTATTTTCTTTTTCCATTTGTTTGGCTTCTTTTGTGAGAAGCTCTGAGACTAAAATACTTGATTCAACTTGACCAAAATACCTTTCATCTTCATCCACATATAGTTTTGCCATTTCTGTTCTTAAATGTTTATATTGCGAACTTCTGTCAGCATCAAAGTCAATTCCAGAATACTCACATATTACTTTAAAGTGTAACAAACATTGAATAAGTTCAGCAACCATTTTATCATTGAATCGAAAACATTTTCTCTTTGGGATAACTTCATCATCTTCATCTTGTTGTTGTTTTCTTTTACTGCTACATGCTTTGATGGTATCTATTTTAAAATGGCTGATCAAAATAATTAATGAAGATTTCCACACTTGAAAATAGTAATAGCAAATCTGATAATTTATATTTGCGCATGCTCAGTATTCGTCCCGGCCTGCCGGGATAAAGCATATATATGGAGAAAAGTATCTCGTTTTGCCGAGATCCCGGCAGATCGAAGCGAGATCCCACCTTACCGGGACGGGATGAAAAACGTCTCGCTTCATATAAGCAGAAAACACATTTTATAAGAAAATTATCGTAGAGGCGAGATCTCGTTTTTTGTCCCGTCCCGGCAAACGTCCCGTCCCGCCTCTCATATAAACAGTCCCTAAGAAAGTCATTGTCTAACATCTAAAATTATATAAAGAACACGGATTGCAAAGCATGTTAAGAGCACGCACGGATTGCAAAGCATGTTGATAGCACTCACGGATTGCGAAATGTAGTGGTTTAGACGTTTGACGTTCTACACTGTGTGAATTTTTGAATAACGTAATTCTAATGCATCTATGATCCCAACAGGATGGATTATTATATAGTGGTGTATGGAGGACCACAATTCTTCAATTTAAATGTCGCAACAACCGAAAGGGGTTTCTTAAACTGCCGAGGACGATGCTTATAAAAATAAATATTTCAGTTGGCATGAAAATGAATTATTGTACAAATGAAGAACATCGTTTATGAGAAAAGTTCAAAATTTCTTTACGTCACCAACGAAAACAATTTTGAATTTACTACGATTTTCTGTTATTGTTTACACATGATAAACTCTGGTGGTAAAACAATGTTGATGTGGTGCTTCGCTTAAGATGCGATTGATGTAAAGCTAGTCTGCGCTGGATCTTTCAGGTTGATCTCTGCCTCATCAACTTTCAGCTTCAGTAACGTCCCTTCGAAACTGTCTTTTTCAGCCGCTAGTTTCTTTAAAAACCCTTCCTCCTTAGTAGTGTACTCGCTGGCTCTAAAATTCGGGAAAATTGGAAAAACGCTTATGCAAATTTTTTATAGCAAAGAAATAATGACCTATTTACCAACATTCACTCGCATACATATGCTTGGTAAGTTGATGACAATTAGATAATAAACAATATAGCAAAAACATAGCAATGTAACTAACTCACTCTAAAGAAAAGGATTTTCCGAAATGCAAAGAGTCGGCTCCGGTTAAATGGAAACGTAAGTTGGTTGCATCCCGGGAGTCTAGCTCATTCAGTTGGAAACTTGTTTCTGGTTTACCAGAAGCTAAAAGAAAGAAAAATGCAAATTTAAAGTTAAGTCGTATCAACACTCTACAATTCAATTGGTATCCCTGAACTCGCCATGTATACGCCTACTATTCTACGAGCCCCGTTGAGTTGCACAATAACAAAGTGTCAATCGCTTATATCTTCTATTTACACAAAATACTTTTAGAAACATTACCTTCAACCGTTACAACTTTAAGCGTGTTCCAACCGTTTGTTCTCACTGGCCGAGATTCCAAAAGGTTCATTTTTTTGGCGCCATCATCATTCTCATGCGCGCTGTAAAACAAACCAACAAGTTGATTGAGTCTCATTCATTTTATGAACTTCTTTTGTTAGTTAAAGTTGAGTTGTCAATCATTTTATGAACTTCTCCTTTTTGTTAAGGTTGAGTTGTCAATCATTTTATGAGCTTCTTTTGTTAGTTAAGGTTGAGTTGTCATTCATTTTATGAATTTCGTTTGTTAGTTAAAGTTGAGTTGTCATTTATTTTATGAGCTTCTTTTGTTAGTTAAGGTTGTGTTGTCAATCATTTTATTAACTTCTAGTAAGTTTGAGTTGTCAATCATTATATGAACTTCTTTCGTTAGTTAAGGTTGAGTTGTCATTCATTTCAAGAACTGCTTTTGTTAGTTAAGGTTGAGTTGTCATTCCTTTTATGAACTTCTTTTATTGGTTAAGGTTGAGGTGACAATCATTTTACGAGCTGCTTTTTTTAGTTAAGGTTGAGTTTGTCATTCAATTTATGAACGTCTTCTGTTAGTTAAGGTTGTGTTGTCAATCATTTTATGAACTTCTTTCGTTAGTTAAGGTTGAGTTGTCAATTATTTTACGAACTTCTTTTGTTAGTTATTTTTGAGTTGTCAATCATTTTATGAACTTCCTTTGTCCGTTATGTTTGAGTTGTCAATCATTTTATGAACTTTTTTTGTTAGTTAAGGTTGAGTTGTCAATCATTTTACGAGCTTCCTTTGTTCGTTATGTTTGAGTTGTCGATCATTTTATGAACTTCTTTTTTTAGTTAAGGTTGAGTTGTCAATCATTTTACAAACTTCCTTTGTTCGTTATGTTTGAGTTGTTAATCATATTATGAACTTCTTTTGTAAGTTAAGGTTGAGTTGTCAATCATTTTATGGGCTTCTTTTGTTAGTTAAGGTTGAGTTGTCATTCATTTTATGAACTTTTTTTGTTAGTTATGTTTGAGTTGTCAATCATTTTATGAACTTCTTTTGTTAGTTAAGGTTGAGTTGTCAATCATTTTATGAACTTTTTTTGTTAGTTAAGGTTGAGTTGTCAATCATTTTATGAACTTCTTTTGTTAGTTATGTTTGAGTTGTCAATCATTTTATGAACTTCTTTTGTTAGTTAAGGTTGACAACTCGTCAATCAATTTATGAAGTTCTATTGTTAGGGAATCGCTTGAATTTTACATGGCTATTTGAAAGGGGTCTATTCAAGGAACGCAAATATATTATCAAGTGTTGAGATTTTCACAGTAATCATTCGTAATGATGTCGATCGTTTGAACCTAACAACAAATATTTCTGTTTTTAATTTTCAATAATCGCATTCGGAATAGGAAAACGATTCACAGTAAGAAGGAAATGTCTTGACCTCAAAGTTACCCAAATAAAGAAATAGCTTACCCGAAGAGGAGTTTTCCCTGTCCGTTTGTCGTGTGGACGATAACTATCCGCAAGAACGACTTTCCAGACACAAAGTGAGCCAGAGTTCCAAAGCTGTTCAGGTCTGGCTTAAACAAAAACTCGACAACTCTTCTTACTTTACTGCTCTTCTTGATAGCGACTTTCATTGCAGAAGCTTTCTCAAAGCTTGTGCCGTTTTCTAATGTGAATTTATGCAAAAGTCGGTTTGACAGAACCTTTTTTGTTACGTGCTATTGCGATACGCACTACTGTAAAATACGCCTACCTATGGCTTCGACATCATAACCAAATATCTCCTTATAGCGTCGCAAAAGGTTGATGCTTTTTAGTGGTTTGCTTTCTGTGTCTTCAAGATCGATAAGAGTGGTTCCCAGATCGGTGACAATTCTGTTAAAATTCTTGATCTTCATTTCGAATATGTTTATTCTACTCTTTACAAATTTAAGAAAATACTGCTCGCCACGTTTCTCCAATTTGATTTTCTGTTCGAAATCCGGGAGTCTACCCTCTAGCTCTCTGTCTAGAATATCCCTTTCACCTGGAAGCTCAAAATCACAACCGTCCAGAAAATCTCGGCTAATCATCACGGAATCCTTGCCCTCTCCGAAATCGATTATTTCTTCCGACAATTCCCTGCGAAATTTTACAGCACTGTCACAGTCAAGAATCAACTGGTCATTATGTTTTGTAAACTTTGGTATCTTTCCCGTTGAATCCGGATACAAGACAGACTTTCCAGTGACAAACATCGAGGGCAACTTTTTCGGATTCATTCTGTCCTGTTGTATGCTCAACTCAAACCCGTCATATAAGTTCTGAAACGTCAAAACGGCGTAAGGTATAACATTAGTTATGCTGTCACCATCTTGGTTGTAACAGTATATTATAAGGATTTTGTCCCTCTTCCAAACCATCGCCACTTTATTGCGAGATTCTCTTTCTGCAAGCAAAATGTGAAGAGACGGTTTCTCCGAACTCTGATCCAATATTGTATAACGTTTCATTCTGCGATGATCTGCTGTGAAAACATTCAAACTGTACCGGCTTCTCCCTACGTAATTAAACACTACAAGGTCATCAGCACCGTCGTTTCCTATTTCTTCTGTTGGCAAGCCAACCATATCATTGTACGGGGACATATGGATTATGCGAACGCCTCTAACAAATCCAATAATTTTGTCCTTTCCAAGTTTTGGATAAACAATCACTTGATTTTTGGTGAAATGAATTCCATGAACGTCAACGAGAGATTTATTGAAAGCGTAAAAAGACAGCACGTTTAAGCCTGAGCCGAGGTCGGCGTTTAACGTATTCTCGCCAAGCTTTCCACCTATGGATAAAACATCATTCCCTTCTCCAGTCTGAACATCAATCTTCTCATTTGCTCCGAGGTGTTCCAAGTTATCGAGATAAACGAAGTCATCTCCATCACCATAACGACCGTTGTTTGTGGTGTCAATGTTTACCGTTCGATATTCCAAAGAATTATCATTCGGTAGAGCATTCGTCAAACAAAAAACGTTGTAACCGGAAAACTGTTCCCCCACCGGCTTCTTACTGTTCTTTACGCCAACGAAATCGTAAGCTTTCTTGCATTTATACTTTGTGGAATCCAAGTTTGGAAATGTCCTCAACTCCCCGTGGATATTCACCCCTTCCGCGCTATTGTAGTTCATGCATTGATCGGCTTCTGAAATCCGGTTTGTCATCGGATTGGTTTTCCCAAAGGTGATTGCAACATCGTTGGGTTCAATTGTGAAGCCTGATTTTGATTTCAGCAATGCCGCCTGGTTCATTATATAGGTGTAGTCCCATTGGTATTCCATTTCTTTGAAAAATCTACCTCTCGCCGATTTAGCATCATTCAACGCCAATTGATTATATTTCGGAACGTCAAAGTCTTGAGGAGGTGGAGGGGCCGCGGCAAACCATGAAAACCCCGTCGACAAGAAACCAAGTCCAATGCTAACAATGCTCAGACCAAGCACAACACCTGTCCCGACGGGATTCATAACCAACACAATTCCAGCGATGAAGGAAAGAAGGCCGAAAATGCCACTGGTGAGCCCTAGAAACGCCGAAGTGAATCCTGCAGGATCATTCTTCGGATTAATTTGCGACAAACTGTGCGCGTTCACAACTATTCCCACAAAATCAGAGATCGGTCCGATCACCTTCAAAACCTTTGCTCCGCGTCTTAACCATCTACTTGATCTGCGAATAATCTTGTAGTAGCGCGGATTGGACGTCTTCAATTTTTTCACGTCCTCTACAAAGCCACTTTCATACTCTGTCGCAAATTTTCTCATTTCGTTTTTCATCTTGGTAGTCTCACTTTCAACTTTAGCCTTATCCCATTTGAATTTTTTTCCAAACTCGATCAACTCTTCTGTGCGTTTTTTTAACTCCGTGTTGTAATTTTTCACAGCCGAAACGGATTGTTTGAAATAAGATTCTTCCTCTATGGCCCATACTGCAAGTGGCACCAATGAGCTTGCAGCCATTCCTGCCACATTACACAAACCAAGTGTTGCGAGGTTTTTGCTGAAATCAGCAAATGCGTTTTCGTCGCCGCGTTGATACTTTAACCATGATTCCTTCACTGCCTGCGCAGTATACTTGGAAGCCACTTGATTGTTTATAAAGCCAAAAAGATTTTCTGTGGCATCGGTCAACGACATGGTTGTGTATAGAGGGGTAACGGTGCCTTGCATCAAAAGCAGCAAGAACGTTTGTAAAAGCATTTCTCTTTTCCTGTCCTGACGAAGAGCAAGCTAGAGAAAAAATAACAATTCAAAAACTCCTCAGGTACATGTCTAAAAGCCATGCCTTCATGACTACTCGTAAATATGCCAAGTTATTTTGATTTCTGCGCAACCAATGTGTCTATTGTTTGTGCCCAAAGCTCTTACATCAGCACTATTTTGATTCTTGCGTAGGTCAATAAAGATTACTACATTTAGATTACAACAACAACGTATATTATATGATTGGTGAACAGATGTATTTCGCTAGGTTTCCATCGCGTTATTAAGGATAGTCGACACCCCCTTGGCATGATTTCATTTTTTCGCTGTCAACTTGATGTTTTTATTTTTTTCATCAAAAGTATGTCGGAATATCTTTAAGGTTAAGCTTGTAAAATTAATTAATTAATTATATTAATATATCGGATCAGGTGTGGTAAGATATCGCATTAGGTTGGTTTGATATTTTACATTTTCTTTTAAAAAAAATTTAAAAGCTAGGAAAACACTGTATGTGACTTTTTTTTTGTTTTCTGACATTTGAAATTGTAACAAATTTTTTCGGGTTGCTGGGGTTTATCGGCGTCCGTGAGTGCAAAATGTCCCAATGAGAACGCATGCCCACGGGTGTAAATCACCTTGGGAATTGCACGCGTTGTTCTTCATGATTTTGCAATGACTGTTGTACCCTCGATCCTAAAGTTGTAAAGTTGCTCAATGAAAGGAATGGCAATTATTGGTTTTGACCAGGATTGTGCTAAACCAGCTCTCAATGCTTGTTGAAAAAGACATCGAAGCGCGCGATTTTAGGATAGTTCCCCGACGAACAATTCCCCAAACGGACATTCCCCCAGATATTTCTCCGACGGAGAGTTCCCTCCACGGATATTTTTCTGACGGACAATTCCCCGACAATGTGTGATTTTTAAAAAAGAATTTATAATAATACCTTAAATAAACATCTTTATTATTCGGTCATGGAGCGCAATTAGCTGGTGTTTGCTATTTGAAGAGAAGAAATTGAACGGACACGCATCAATAATGAAACTTGGAAAGAGTAGATATTTCGTAATTTTTAGTGGTTTTAAAGAGGAGTCAAGAGTTATGAGGTGACAAAACCTTCTTATAGAAAACAGTTAAAAAAGACGGAATGAAAAGTATTCTCAAGGTGGAACAACGCAGGGCGATCACCTGGGGATGGCGATATACGCACTCGCTATCAGCCCTCTAGATTTTATGATAACAACCATGATGTAAATACAATAACATGACCACATTTGAAGATGATGTAAGCGCGTTCGGTGAATTACATGCATTACGCCTTTCTTGCTTGTTCCGCAAGAAGCAAAATTCTGGATCATAGTAAAATTTGAAAAAGAAGATGAAACAAGGACATGTTTCGAAGGCACAGGTTTAACGATAACTAGCAAGGGAAAAAGTTTGCAACAAAGAGTACGCGAAAGACTACGTCCGAACAACGGTCACGAAATGAGTTGAAGAGATAGTATTTTTGCGACCTGAAATTGCTACGACATAGTTGACGTCACTTACTGTGAACGGCTAGGTGCAAAAGAAAGTGGCAACCCTAATCGAGCCTGTTTAGTGAAACTAACTAGTTTGTTAATTAAATCGAAGGTAATGCGAAATCTAAATCTATTGCGACAGCAGGGCACTGGCGTTTTCATAAACGATCATTGCAACAAAGGGCAACGTGAAGCTTTCAATCAAATGAGAGAAAAAGCTAAGGAACAAGAAAAGGCTGATAGTTCGGGAAACTGGATATACAGTTAGTACGAGGTCTTCAGATCCTAAAATGTGTACAGTGTACGAGGTCTTGAGAAAACTCAAATATGTATATTACCCAGTGACACAAGTCAATTTCCAAACGCTTAGTGAGAGTGTCTGGTGTGAGATTCCACTGAAAAATTACGGAAAACTTGATATTGGAACAATTTCCCGTTCGCCGAATAGTTCAGATAACAATAATCAACTATAATTAACAAATGCTTAAAAGAAATCTCTGAACTTCCATCCCAACTATTGATAATGAGGGATTTAAATTACCCTGAAATTAAATGGTGAACATCAAGTACTCCTGTGTCAATTTGCGAAATTTCTAGTTTTCACTGAAAAGATCTTCTGATCGGCATTCCTTGAATATAGTTTTGAACAATTAGTAAAGTTCCCAACACGATTCAAAACTAAAACTGATCGTATTACTTGAAAGTACATTTAGACTCCGGTTCACAATGTTGTTCTTACGAATACTCGTCACACAGTGACAGATGCATGATTTAAAATCCGGTGGTATCAGTTGATCTGATCATATTGCCATACTGTTTGAAATATCTCTCTTCTGTGATGAAGTTTCTTCAACTGAAAAAATCTTTTAAACAATCACTTCAGTTAGACTGGGATAATACCCCAAAGAAATTTGAATGTTGAGACGATGTGACAAACCTTTAAAAATTTTCTGATGAAAAGCAAAAGTTGTACCTTCCATTCAAGATCGGATGAAATCGTACAAATATATCTTGGCGTACTAACACTGTTAAGGATGCGCGTAGGAAATCAACAAGCTGCATAAGTGAGCCTTGAAAGATGCAAAGGATATGAGATTGATGATAAACTGTCTATCGTAAAACTGCAAATACTGCTAAGCGATCAGTAAGAAAAGCAGCCCAGACAATGAGAACGCCACACTTCCTAAGGTTAATGTTCTACCTTGTCCATCAGTTTACGATGACATAAGCTTTGACCTGTCTTCAATGAAAAATATTATTTTTTGTCTTAAAAACGATACTTCCCCAGACCCAGATGGTATTACCGAATTAAATAATATTTGAACAACAGTGGACATGGTCTTCTCCCAGAAAAATCAACACAACGAACAACAACAGTCAACATGGTTTCTTCAGTCACCGGTTAATCAACTACCACAATTTTGATTGAATATCTGAAACAGTTAATAAGCTCCTTCAGGAATCTCCAGTGGATTGCTTATACACCGACTTCTCCAAATGCTTTGATAAAATTCCTCATAGATGCTTGATTTACGAACTCAAAAGATATAGTTTGTCCAACGAAGTAACTAATTGGATATCAAATTGGCTAATCAACAGAAAGTAAGTGAAAGTGTACTTGGCCCAATACTGCTTCCCATGTATTGTGATAATGTTGACAAAATAACTTTTCCTATTTGTCAAAGGCCCACTTCAAAATAAAATCTTGTCTTAACAAAGCCAAAAGATTAATGAATTCTCATCCTCCTTTCTCTTTAGCATTTTGTAACATTCGAGGTTTACGAACAAATTTTACAGATGTTGAGGCTTTTTTGTTCGAAAATAAACCGGATGCATTAGCGCTTTGTGAATCTAATCTAAACGCTGGTATATCTTCTAATGATATCCTTGTTCTTAAATAAATATCTATCATTGTTTAGAATGGATTCCTCCATTCATATGCATGGTCTAGCCGTTTACGTTAAGGAAACGTTACCAATATCTAGAGAAATTGACCTGGAAGACCCCGATCAACCTTTCATGTGTTTTCGTTTGTTTCTTCTACATTCAACTAGTTTTCTATTTTTCCTCTATCGCTCTCCATCTTTCCAAGACTGTTCTGTTATCAAATCAGTCTCAAAGTCGGCTGATTTAGCTATTCTTAAATATCGCTCAATCAACATCTTTGTATTTGGTCACTTTAATATTCACCATAAACAATGGCTAAAATTCTCTAACGGAACAAGTAGCTCTGGTGTTGAAACCTATAACTTTGCAGTATCTCAGTTTCTCTCGCAATTGGTTGATTTTCTAACCCGCATTCCCGATCACTCCAGTCAATCACCTTCTTTGTTGGATTTATTTTTAACCTCTAACCCTGACATCTGTAGAATATCTCATAGTGCTCCATTAGGTCATTCTGACCATGTTGTTATATTGGTCAAAGTTAATTTCAATAGACAAGTATCTCATGAACATCCCATGCATAGAACCTATTTTAGATATGATCTTGCGGATTGGCATAAACTTCAAGCACACATTCAGTCTGCCCCTTGGAAGGAAATTCTTTCCAACTCAGCTGATGATTGTGTTATTGAAACTACTTCAATAATATCTGAAGCAATAAGATTATTCGTTCCTTCAAGGAAATATCAGATAAAACCTCATTCTTCGTCTTGGTTTTTACCAGCATGTGCTGCAGCCATAGCCCATCGTAGTCATTACTTTCATTGCTACCGACGAGATGCGACTGATTTTAACAGAAAATTGTTTATTGTCTCTCGCAATAATTGTAAATATGTTGTTCGTAAAGCAAAAACTGTTTTTGCTGAAAGAACTAATGAACATATCAATTAAAAAAAAAAATAGGTTCATGTAAATTTTGGCGTATCATTAAAAATGTCCGGGGTAATTCTAAATCATCTGTGCCTGCACTATTCAATGGTCCTGAAGTCATTAATTTATCTAAGGAAAAATTTGAACTATTTGCTAAACTTTTCAGTTCTCATTCTACCCTCGATGATTCTGGACACGATCTCCCATATTTCACCTCCAAAACTGACCAGACTTTACAAGATTGCTTTATATCTCCTGATAACGTTTCCAAGATATTTTCCAAAATGGATTCCACTAAAGTTACAGGGCCTGATGGAATTCCTGTAATTGTTCTTCAGAGATGTTCTACCGAGTTATCTCCTGTTTTGTGTGCTGTTTACAAAAAGTGTTTGGATGAATCTTGTTTTCCTTCATCCTGGAAATTTGCCTCCGTTATTCCAATTTTTAAAATTGTGGTGACCGTTCTAATCCTTGCAATTATAGACCGATTAGTCTCATTTCCAATTTAAGCAAAGTTTTTGAGACTTTACTTAACCAGACCTTAGTGGAATTTATTGAAAAAAATAATTTGTTTTATGATTCCCAGTACGGGTTTCGTTCTGATCGTTCCACTGCTGATGTTTTGACAGTTATAACTAAACGTTTTTATCGTGCTCTTGATGTTTCTGGTGAAGCGCGAGCAGTTGCTCTTGACATCTTCAAGGCATTTGATAAAGTCTGGCATCTGGGTCTATTGCATAAACTCAAAGCATATGGTTTAAAAGGTTTCTTTTTCAAAATTATTTCTTCCTTCCTTTCCAACCGTAAACTCAAGGTTGTTCTTAGTGGTCATTCATCTTCAACTTTTTCCATCAATGCTGGTGTTCCCCAAAGATCAGTTCTCGGACCAACCCTGTTCCTACTCTACATAAACGATCTCCCAGAAAATTTATCATCCAAAACCATTATTTACGCTGACGATTCCACATTGTATTCCTGTCTTGATAAATCAGATGATTGTGATAAGGTTAATTTAGTCTCTGTTTTCAATAAAGATCTCAATACGGTAGTGGAATGGGGTAAAAATTGACTGGTTAATTTCAATACATCTAAAACTAATCTTCTTTCTATTAATCATTTCAAGCAAGCATATTTACCTCAAATTATTTTGAATGGTTCTCATTTGCCTGAAAACAATTCATTTCGCCTTTTGGGTCTCATATTCACAAGCGAACTCTCATGGCGTTCATACATTGAAACCATTGCAAAATCAGCTGCCACGAAGGTTGGCTCTCTTTTACGAGAAATGAGTTACCTCACCCTGAGTGTATCCTTTATCTTTACAAATCTTCAATACGTCCTTGCATGGAATACAGCTGCCACATTTGGGCAGGTGCTCCTGCGAATTGCTTGATTTTGTTAGACCTTGTTCAACGGCGTGTTTGCAACGCAATCAGCCCAAAGTTATCTTCGAAACTGGACTCCCTATCACACCGGCGTAACGTAGCTTCTCTCTGTCTTTTCTACAAGTTTTTTTATGGACGTTGTTTAAGCGAACTATCTTCACTTACATCTTCTCCCAGAAATTTTCTCCGTACAACTAGGTTTTCGTCGTCTTCTCATCAATAGACTGTTTGTGTTCCAAATTGTCGTAGGGATTTCTACAAGAACAGTTTTTTCCCGCAAACATCTAGACTTTGGAACTCCCTTCCATCTACTTGCTCTCCTTCTGACTTTAACCTTCAACTGTTCAAAACAAATGTTCATTGTCATCTAAAAACCACTTAACTTTTCCTGTAGCTCTTTACTCACAAGTGGCCTTTAATGGCCTTGTTTTGAGCAACTTCAATAAAAAAAAAATAAAAAAAATACACCGATGATATGAAAATGTTAGCCAATGCTGTAGTCTCAACCAAGCCGAAAATATTCATGATGTATCGATCCATGTGTTCCCGCGATAAAAAAACATGGTTAGATATCTTCAAAGCGCATGATCGTCCTCACCTCGAATATGCTATACAATCATGGTGTCTTTTCTAGAAAGGAGATATAAATGCGATTGAATCTGATCAGCGCAGAGCAACCCGTCAGGTATCAGGACGCCTTCCATATGCGGCACGTCTCAAGATATGTAACCTTACCTTAAGGTCGAAGGAAAAGAGGAGATGTTATCAAAACTGTATAAATGCCAACACAACAAATCGAAGCTAAACAAGTCGCTTTTGACTGTCGTCCAACACGATAAGGGTACCAGCGGAGAAGTGAACCGCCACCCTATTCCCTAAAGAGCTTACAGCGCTACTAGTCGCTACTCTTATCAAACCTGATATAAATGTTGCTTGAGTCGGGTTTGCTTAGCACACAAAACTTCAACAATACTTATTCACATTGTGATAGAAGCATGGAACTTTCCACAAATGTTGTCCATGATATAAAGAATAATTTTTGTTGCTGACGTCAGCACTTTTTTGCATAAAAATAAATGTCACCAAATCATCAAGTGTTATATACCGGTTATATGTTATATACTACGTGTTACGTAAGTGTTTTCTCTCATGTCTTTCGGCATTTGAAGATAACGTATGAACGTGATTGTTTGATCTTTTATTAGATGAAAACCTTTGTAAAAAACATAATTTATGTGACATAATTTATGCCGCATAATTTGATTTAAGCCACACATTCGGAATGAACTCAAAAGAATATTGCATAATTATTCGCAATGCTCAACATATTGTTTCAGTTTGTGTTTCCTTCATTGCAAGTGATAAAGAATTTGGAAAATTAAATAAGCGAAGTTCTTTCAGAGAGTCGGGAGAATATTTCGGGGGTCATTTGAAATTCTGACTCGGGGGTCATTTTGAATCCGATCTATAATTGATAATAAAAATACTTACAAGAGTAAACTATACCTTAATATCAGTTTCTAATTAAAAGACATTGAAGGTCAAAAGGAAATGTTTGCTAATCGTCCGGAAACAAAGACAACAGACTCCTCTTAAGAGACTTTCCATGTAACGATGCACACGAATTATGAACTAATTCAATAGTTCGCCAATAAGCTTTTTTGAAAATATATCGAAATAGGCTATTCATTTAGAGTTAATGACAATTTTATTCGCTTGACAAATGGAAATATTTGTGTCCGCCTGAAACCACAATTCAAGACTCTCTTAATGCTAGGTATTATTTCTTTTGTATGTCTTCTATTTTCACCAGATTTCCGTTTCCTCCCTCGTTAGAATTTTTTCAGTTTTTCGACATCTGACGTCATTCTTGCTCATTTTTATAAATAATTTATACGCTGGCCAAAGCGTTGGTACAGTTCGGTACCCTGCAGGGCGAATTGCTCTCATTTTCATCAAAACAATACTTTGTTTTTTTAACGAGGCTTCCAGAACGCTCATTAAGCATTATCATAAAGACACCGACCCGGAGTTTTAGTGTATTTAATTGCTCCCATTTGTGCGACAGTTTTGATGAAATACGGCGTTTTTTATTTATAACCGCTCACTAAACAACTCAACAAATAGTCTCGAACCCAGAACCTTTCGGTTAAAAGCCGAACGCCATTCCCATTGCACTATTGCCGGATATTTGACTATTTCCTGGCAAGCTTCATATATTTCCGCCAATGCGCCCACTTTGGATACACAGCTCTGTTTTTCTGAACCCGAGTCTTTTACTGGATGTGATGCTATGTTAAAGAATACCAAAAGTGGCATCATACGTATAATCTCTTTGCGGCGTACTAGCAAAGAGGAAACCACGGTTTATTCTTTCCACCTTCAAACTCTATCAATAGCCTTTGAAACAAAGACACAGCAAGAACTACCACATTGATATCTACAGTGCGAATAGTGATCTTCCAATGTCTTTCATCTGTTTCGGTTTTTAATGAAGGATCACGCGTGTATCTGAATGAATTGATAGACTTATTTCTTCATCAGCTAATCAACCGACTCCCGCCACTATGTGACACTATACCACATATGATTAGCTACACGCAAAATGGTGGCAAGAAGTGCTGACGTGTTCATTTTTCATGTTTATATAAGTTTTCTTGTTAGAAAAAATGACTTTATTACAAGCAGTGGAATTAGTGTTGGCGTACTTATCATTATTGGGTTCGGTTTACACGGGAAGGCTTTGTGTTAAACTTTGTGCTTATTATTGATATTGGCATGTGGAGATATAGACTTGTCCTGTACCTCATTGAAACTCTTATGTTGTTAAGAGTTTCGAAAATCATTCATCAAAATCGTCGTGGATTATTCGATAGCATGGCAAATCTTACAACCTTTCGAGAGAGAAATCTTATCAATACTCTATGTGAAACACATATTAGTGACTTTACGCAAAGAGGACGGTGGAGTAGAATACGTAATTTTCCACATAATGCGCATGCGTGTCTCAGGGGAACCCGTTCTCGAAGTTTCCATCATTACAAGACGACCTGAAAAGTGCCGTTCAGACGATGTCAAGAAAACGTGTGTTTTTTTAGTGAAATGGCGATGATTACTGCAGATATCCCACCAACTATCGATAAAAGGTATTTTATTTCTTAATATATTATATCTGTCTTCTTCTATAATGTTTTTGGACATATTTTATATAAGAAATTAATACTAAAACAAATATGTCTTGATAGAAAACAAATTTTGTTTTGTTTTGAAAACCATTAAGCTTAACAAGCCACAAATGAAGTGTTGTGCTGTTGTTGATTTTCTCTTGTAATGTTTTCAATCGTTGACTTGATGCTTCTATCGTCTTAAATATTTTTGTCGTATAAATTGTTTTGGTAACTAATTAAAATAATTTTTATTTCAGCAAACCGATGATTTGGACGAATGAGCATAACATTTTGCTATGCAGAGAAGCGTTATTATTAGATATTTTCCAACACAAGCCATCCACGCGTGAAAGAGGACATGCCTGGGATAGTATTGCTGCTGATTTGAATTGTGTTAAAGAAGTAAATTTTAATGTTAACAAGAGGGCTGTTCGAGACAGGTTAAGTCTTTTAGTCGAAAATTTTAAAAGGAAAGAGCGAGCTAATGAACGTGCATCGGGTATCGACGTTGAAGAAACCGAAACCAACCAGTTATATATTGTTTGAATTAGTTGGAAAAATGGAAGATTTTGCTACAAAATATTAAATAATTACCACAAAAAAACAAGAAGCAAGTGATCGATCTGATGCGGAAGAGCAGCGTAAACGTGCCATGGAGACTCATAGCGAAACAAAAAGAAGGTTAAGTTTGGAGGCAAGTTTCGAAGACGAAGACAAGCCTCCTCGTAAAGCCCTCAAGTCGGGGTCTGATACTCTAGTTTATCTCAAGGAAAAAGCAGAAAGAGATTACAAGTTAAAGCAAAAGGAGATGGAAATAAGAAGAGAAGAGACAACTTCTTTATTTAAAGAAATGATTTCTCAACAAAGTAAGATGATAGAAACATTAGTCTCATCCTTGAAAAAAATAAACATATATAAATTTCATGATTTTAAAACATCATTTTCTGTTTACATGTTTATTGGAAGTATTCTTCAATTTCTGGTGCATCCAATTCAAAAAATGCTGCTGTGTTATTCCCATACATACATGTTCTTGCATTTGCCATTAAAGCTCAAACTAACTACCACAGCGCTTAGGCCAGTTTTTAAATTCTTTTTAAAATCTAGAAAAGCAAACCGGTTAACTATATCGCCAAAAATTCACTCTACGATTACTCTGACTTGACTCATAGATTTATTAAAGACGATTATTTATTCCCAATGAAAAATACAATAAAATCCAGTAAAAATATACACACAATGTAATATATTAAATAAAATAAATAATAAACCAATAACAGTAAAATTTAAAACAAATACAGTAAATACAGTAACTGTATAAATAATCAAAGATTCACTCTGATATTTCAGCCATAGAAACGTTCAATTTAAAGTCATTCAAAGATAGATTAGATGGATTTAGATTTATTAAAGTCTTTTTGTTGTTGTGTTAAAACTGGATTTTGAAATGGACATTGAAGCTGCACACGTGGGTACGCGGGGTCCTCATAAACACAGAGTGGCTGTCCCATGGTGTTAACTGAATTTTGTTGCATCTTCTGTAATAAAAGTGAATCTCTTAACATTCCAGCATCATGTCTTCTTCCCTCTATCGGACCATATAAATTTGCTATGAGCCTATTTGGTGCAATCACAGACTGAAACTTTAGGGCATGCACCTTTTTGTGTCCATTATAAATGGCTCTTTGTCTTTGACCTGGTCTACAAACTGGCTTGACTGTCCTGTCAACAAAGCCCCAGCAGTTATCTAAGGCTGTCCCCTTTTTGTGTATAGCTTGTGTAAATATCTCTATATTTGCTGGACTTAACCAATTTTGATTTAAATTATTGAATAGATGATCAAAATTGTCAATTATATGATTCATGACTTGTGTAGAAATAATACTGTATTGAGGCACAGGTCTTCCAAATCTTGTATTCATTTCGGAGTAGCGTCAGGGATAGGCAACCCTTTTCAAAAAAATGCAAAGTGCTTCAGTACCAAACCTTTAATCTATTATAAGAATGCAATTCATTAGGAATCAAAAGTACCTCTTGCAATTTAAGAATATCAGTTATATAAAATCTAAATTCACTCCAGCATTCTGCGTCTGTAAGATTTCTGATATCAAATCTTTGATAATTCCAGTGTGGAAAATTTAAGTTCTTTGACGCATTCAAGTCGAACAGTCAAACAAATTCTTCCTCATCGATAATATCCTGGCTATGTGCATGAAGCAGTGCATTTCTGACATCGCGGAGAACAACCATAATTTTAACTATTTACCTAAAAAATAAAATTATAGAGATTATCAAGCATCTAATGTCAGCCATATATAGTAGAAAATTCAAATTAGCATTTAGAAAAAGTTTTTAAGAACGTTTTTATTCAAATTTTGAATTGACCGCGTGCAAGATACCGCGCGTTGTCGAAGAGAAATATTTCATGCGTAATGATTGTTGATATGAAGACGGATGTCGTTCTCGCCCCAGTCTCCTGGGCGTGTTCTTACCTGCCGTCCTCGTTGCGTAAGGTTGCTATTGAGTCTCACGCCGCGTACGACAACCACAATCTGTATAACATTTCGGAGTACAATTTTGTTTACAAAAATCGAAACAAAACAAAGATGTTCTTGAGAATATTAAAGCGCAACAACCTTGAAAATTCAAACATTGGATGGGTTGAAATATGTCCTGAAAAAAGATTTTTAGTAACCGGATAGCTGTCCCTAATTACCAAAAACAAATTCAACGACATGTTAATTACAGTGAACAGCTTCAAAAAAGGAAATTAGCTTTTTGGGTGATAAAAATGTTAACTAGTTATAAAATATAGAAATTTCAATTCAATTCAAGTAGCTTCTCAAATAAATATTGAAAAATAGTATAAATAGTATAGTTAAATATAGAAAATGGAGAATAAATAGATCATTGCATCGCATGGATGATTACAAGAACTGGCGAAGGATCCCACGAGAATTACCACCGAATCGAGAACAAAATTTGACGCGATATAAATATTAACAAAGCGTCAACAATACCGAATGCTACACAAATACCACTGAGCTTAAGCGATCTGTGTTGCGTGCGCACGAAAAATAAATCACATCACAACAGCAGGGAAGTACTGATATCTACCGAAATTATGATTCGGATGCTTTCTCAAATGATCTAAATCGCACGATTGGAAACATTTTATTAAAAGCCATCGACATTCACGGCCCACAAGCCAAAAAACAAATAAAAGGAAATTGGAAAATGTTTTGATGCGGTACGGGTATGCGGGGCATGTAACATCTTTGACCTCATGGACATAAGCATCCATGGCTTTTATGCACTGCTGCCACGGAGTTTAAAATGCAAAGTTGGTATCTTGCGTGGGTTAACTCACCATTGTTTTCCCTCTCACTGGGGTTGGCGTTAGGAAGGGCATCCAGCTGTTCCAAAAAACATCTGTTCCAATGAATCATCAAATGATTAAACCTACAGAATTGTGGGGAATATCATTTGTTGAAACCCATGCTAGCATGGAAAATAGACGTTAAAATGTAAATGATGATGAAAGCACAAATGAACGAGCGCTTTAGGAAAACTATAATGGAATCAAGTTGGCTCATGTATAAATATGCCGTGGCAACAACATGATCAAACGGGAAAAAGAAAATTCCATAACAATTTGCCGAAAAAATCCTACTTAATGTTGAAATTTTAAAACTAAAAAGCAATCTTCCCTAAAAATGAATGCTGTAGAACTTTCTCTACAATCAGTAATTCAGAAAAACTATCTAAAGCAAATTATTTTCCTAGATTTTTCTCAATAGCGGTATATACAGTAAAAATTGCCTCACCATTAAGGAATGACGAAAACGAAATGTATTCTAGCCCTAATAAATAATAGCTGTATCCCAAAATAATTTCATGGCGTTTGTAAACATGGCTAGGGTGCTACAGATAAGGACCACCGGCCCGAGCGACACATTAAAAATAAACACACAGACAAATCTACGTCAATGTGGCGGTTTCTTGAAGCAATTACTCTTTACTGTATACTAAGTGGGAAATCTAGTGATATTAAAGTAATATACGCTCTCATTTTCAAATATATACAACCAATATACAGCCAACAAAAAAAAAATGAAATGCATAAAAACTAAAAATGAGAACGATTAGAGTCGAAAACAGTGTGAACAATGCTATGGATGAATTTGTAGGAGGCCACAACGGAGGGGATAATACAAAGGTCAATAAAAATATTCCATGCTTTTGTACATATGGATATTTAATGGAGTAAATACTATATTCTGTTGTGCGAATATTTTCACATTTAAAATATGATTAGTAACTAAAAGTTTCTTTGATTACTGCTTTGAGCATCACCTAAATGTAAATGTACTAGGTGAAGTTGAGCATCACCTAAATGTAAATGTACTAGGTGAGGTTGAGCATCACCTAAATGTAAATGTGCTAGGTGAGGGAAGATTTGAATCAGTAATTAATGTATTTACAAAAAGGGGATTCTGCAGTCCAACCTCTTGCCAAAACTAGAGAAATCTGGTATACTTATCTAGAAGTATATTAAGGTATTTTACAGAATGAGAAGAATGTATACCAAGGTATTTAACAGAATGAGAAGAATGTATACCGAGGTATTTTACAGAATGAAAAGAATGTATACCGAGGTATTTTACAGAATGAAAAGAATGTATACCGAGGTATTTTACAGAATGAGAAGAATGTATACCGAGGTATTTTACAGAATGAGAAGAATGTATACCGAAGTATTTTACAGAATGAGAAGAATGTATACCGAGGTATTTTACAGAATGAGAAGAATGTATACCGAAGTATTTTACAGAATGAGAAGAATGTATACCGAGGTATTTTACAGAATGAGAAGAATGTATACCGAAGTATTTTACAGAATGAGAAGAATGTATACCGAAGTATTTTACAGAATGAGATGGATGTATACCGAGGTATTTTACAGAATGAGAAGAATGTATACCAAGGTATTTTACAGAATGAGATGGATAGTTCTTTGCCGTTAGTTCCCGTTAGATAAGTTAGATTATAAGATTAGTTTGATCATAATGGCGGCATTGCAAACGGACGTGTTTAAAATTGTTTATGTTTTCATGATAGTTTTAATCATAAAGAAAAAATTGAGTTCTTTATCTTATGGAAAAGATTCTGTATATATTGGATTACAGTGTTATAACAGCTTATACGATGGAATTCGAGAGAGAATACTCGCTGATTCCATGTTTGTTTACAATTCTCAGAAAAGGTTTGTCTACATAAAATTTGTACGACGAAGCAAGCATTGGATTGTTAATTTATTATTACTATGTGGAGATATTGAACAATGTCCCGGACCTGTTACCATTGAAAGATTTACCAAACAACAGGGGATAAAGTTTGTACACCAAAACATCCGAGGACTTCTCAACAAAATGCCTCAACTGGAAGCGTTTGTCTCAAACACTCGAGAAAAGGTTGACGTGATAAGTTTGTCTGAAACACACATCAATACCAACGATGGCACTGACAACAACAACCTGTACGAACTTCCAGGGTATACATTCCTTAAAAAGGACAGAGACACTGGCAAAGGCGGAGGAGTCGGAATTTTTGTGAAAAATGGAATAATTTTCAAGCGAAGGGACGACTTAGAAACTTTTCACATAGAGTCTCTTTGGATCGAAATTTCTATATACAAAACAAAATCTATTTTGTACGGTTGTTATTACCGTCCTCCAGAGACTTCAAAGTTTTTATTCAAACACTTCAACGAAATTATTGAAAAGCAATTACACAACATTAACCGTCAGAAAAAAGAAACAATCATAATGGGTGATTTCAATCTTAATTACGCAAAAAACTCTACCAACTGTGACTTGAAAGCCATTTTTAACACCCTTGGCTTTAAACAAATGATAAAAGAACCAACAAGAACAACAAAAGACACTTCCACTACAATTGATCTTATTTATTCGAACCTACCGTCCAACTTGTCATCTGCTTCAGTTATCCCATTGTCCCTTAGCGACCATGATATGATCGGATGCTCAAGAAAAAAGAATCAATTCAAATATAGTCCCATAGTAATAAAATGCAGGGACTATCGTAGTTACAACCACGAAGCTATGTGCGAAGAAATAAAAAGTACAAATTGGAATGACTTATACGAGGCAACAAGCGTTAACTTTGCTGTACAAATTTTCAACTCAAAACTTTCCGAAATTTTTGAAAGGTACGCACCGTCTATTCGCAAGACTGTTAAAGGGAGACCGTGTAAATGGCTGACAACTGAAATTAAACAACTGATGAACGACCGCGATCGTCAGCTCCGAAAAGCAAAGAAAACGCGAACTGAAAACGACTGGACAGCATACAGAATGGTGCGAAATAGTTGCAGCATACAGGTCAGAAAAGCCAAATCAAACTATCAAAAGTCACTGATAACCGAACACGAGGCAAACCCACGGAAATTCTGGGACGCCATCAAACAGATTTTCCCGAACAAAGCAAAGAACATCAAAAGAACTTCGAAGGATTTGGACGAACTAAAATCAATAGTTGAGAGATTCAGCTCATTCTTTAAAACATCAGTTAACACCATCAAACAGCTAGAGTTCCCCCTAGTCAACTTTACGTGGAGATCTGTAACACTGAAGCCACCAACGTACTGTAAAAGGTTTTGCATGGGGTATGTCTCAAAGATATTTGTCGAAAGGGAATTACGAACATTAAAGAGACGAAAAGCCACGGGATTAGACAATCTCCCACCTGGACTTTTAAAAGACTGTAGCAAATACATAGCTGGCCCGATAGCAAATATAATAAACCTTTCAATAAAAACTGCAACCGTACCAACCATGTGGAAAAGTGCAAGGGTTACACCCATCTTTAAATCTGGGAACACTTTATTACATTGCAACTACCGCCCAATCTCAGTCCTCCCGGTTGCCTCAAAAATCATGGAGAAAGCTGTACATAAGGAGTTGATGGACTTCCTAGAGAAAGAAAATCTTCTTAGCAACAGTCAATACGGGTTTCGCAGAAAGCGATCAACAAAAATGGCTGCAACTCTATTATGCGACAACATCCGTCGACATATCGACGCTGGTAAAATGGTCGGAGTTGTCTACCTGGATCTAACTAAAGCATTCGATACCATCGGTCATAATGTTCTGCTATCTAAACTTTCCGCCTTTGGAATTCAACGTCAAGAATTAATGTGGTTCACGGATTACTTATTCAATAGAACACAAATTGTTGACATCGATGGAATGAGATCGAATGCAGAAGCCATAACTTGCGGGGTCCCACAAGGGTCAATTCTCGGACCCCTGTTATTTATTATGTTTTTCAACGACCTTGCCAAGGTATTACATCATTCAGACATTTTAACGTATGCCGACGATACTGTCATTACATTTGCGGACAGTGATGCATCGAAAATCGAAAAAGCCCTGAATGAAGATATGGAAGAAATTGGGAAGTATTGTAGGGAAAACGAACTGATTTTAAACACCAAGAAAGGAAAAACTGAGACGATGTTATTTGGCACAGGAAAAAGACTGAAAACATCAGGAAAGAATCTCGAGATAGCTTACGAAGGTTCAACAATTAACTTTGTCACAAAATACAAATACCTAGGCATAATTATAGACAGTTCACTGAAAATGTCAGAGAACTTCGATCGCAGCTACAAGAGTGCCAGCTCACGTCTCCGGCTCCTGGACCAAATGAAAAACTACCTCACTACAACAGCACGTCAAAGAATCTATACAACAATGATCGTCCCCCTCCTAACATATAGCTGTCCAACTCACTCCAATTACACAAGCACTCAAATCTCCCGACTTCAACGTGTAGAAAGACGAGCCAATCATCCCCGGACGCCAAATCCCAAAGATCGATCAACAACTTAAGCGCGAATGTATTACAATGGTCAAAAAATGCTTAAACAGAGAACTTGGTTGCAAAATTTTTAACCATTATTTCGAGCTCTGCAACCACGAAAAGAACACGAGAAATAATAAATACACTGTCAGATTACCTCCAGTGAAACTTGAGACAGCTAAACGCGGATTTTTTTTTAATGGGGCTAGTCTGTACAATTCTCTTCCATTAGACATCCGGAAGATTTCAAATACAAACAGTTTTATTAAGGAGATCTCGAAACAGTTCTCTTAGTTTTAAAGTTTTTATCGTTTTATATATATATATATATATATCTATAACAAGTATATACTAACAATTTTAAACATTTTTTTTTTTTTTTTTTTCAAAACAGGACGAGCATTAATAGCAGCTGTATTGTATATAATTATTGCACATAATTTATATAATTACTGAAGTTCAAATCCTGTATAAATATTCATAATAATAATAATAATAAGACCAAAGCCATTTGAGAAGTCTCTCATGCCATAATAATCAAGGCTCAAAGGCTTTCCTAAGGTCAACAAAACTATTATACATATTTATTGTTATCTATGGCCTCTCTAATCCTTCCGATCAGAAACTTTATAGGGGGAAATCCTGTAAAATCAGACAGAGAAATTAACGCAACTTTTATATTCGCCCAAGTCTCAAAGGTTTTTGTCGGGAAGAAACTTTGCAGTAGAGTCAGTAAAGTCTTGTTTATGGTCGAATTGTTCGTTTTGTGAAAAAAATGAAACTTTCCATAGATATTATTTGACATAAAAAGTGGTATCCAAAATTTTGGCACCCGGAAGATTTGATAAATAAGGCAGAATCATTGATGTTTGGTACCGACAAACTTTCTCTTCCGATCTCGAACTTTCACTATGTGGAACAAATTTGTTGGTCCCTTCAGCTCTGTTAGCTCACTACCTCGGCTGAAAAAAGGTTATTTCGAAGTTAGATATTTAAAGTAAATAGTACGAAAACTTTGAGATTCGAATGTCTATATTTCTGTGTTTATTTATAATTTCAAAAATGTTTTTTCTGTGCGTTGGTACAAAAAACATGATGTCAGTGAAGCGGAAGCTTAATGTCAAAAATTTAGGTGGAACATGAGGTGTATGGATTACTGGGCTGCGGCAAAGTAAAACTAATCCATAATTAGTTCCTGAGGGATTAACAGTGACGGAAGTTGTTGATACTGATTCAAATATTATAGCGACAACCCACGAAAAAATCCGTTCAGTTGGAAGGTTTGGAACTAATAGGTGTCGGGGCAAAAGGCGAGTTTCTGGCACCTTTAAATAATCCAGTGCTTTGGGTAGGATGAGCTCGATAGCGTCACTGGCAGTCATCCTAGGAGAAGGAAATCTTTGGTTTGGAAACCAGGACAGATGGGGCTCTTTAGTTGCGGCAGACAATCTAGTGTAAACCTACACGAACAATTTGAACAAACCCTCTCTGGTTTACGAGCTGTCTTAACCTGGTTGGCAGTAAGCTTCATATAGCAGACATTAGTTTATTCTATGTATCTGGAAAGTTGCTACCGTGGCTGGCTGAAAAATTCACCTAGTCGCATTGCCCGAATGCGGGAACGGCCGAGTCTTAGATGCTGTAAGTTCTAAGTTGGGGGTTAGGCAGAGCAGTCACCCTATGAAAAATTCGCTTCAATTATTATAGCAATTTCAAACCCAAACAAATCTGTTATAGGCGGTGCTGACACTCATTCTAGTAGAGTTGGTAACGTCTCCGGCTTGGCATCATCCTCGGTTCGAGAAGCAGGATCGGGCCATCATGGCGAATCAAGCAAGCACCCAACAAGGTTTAGAGCGGCCTCCTGGAATGATGGCTCTTTAAAAAAGCGCAATAGTGAAGTTGTGAAGTCACTTACAAGAAGAAACATTATTATTTGTGGTGGTGTTCAAGAACACAGGCGGGCTGGTGATCTTTCAGCCAACCAAACTCGCTTTCTCAAAGGAAAAAGCTCTCGATGTAAGTTTTATTGGTGTGGTAGTAAAGATGGACATGGTGGGGTTGGAATTCTTTTAGCAAAGAACTGGGTTGACAAGGTCTTTGAAGTGCAACAAATTTCGGATAGGATCATAGTGCTTAAATTGATCATTGGCAAAGTTATTTTCTCTTTTCTTTTTTTATATGCTCCGCAATCGGGCTTTACAGCAGATGCTAAAGAGTCCTTTTATGACATGCTTCACGACTCTATTTCCAATATACCAGCATCTGAGACTCTTACTATCCTTGGCGATTGGAA
Organism: Candelabrum cocksii; assembly: GCA_963930725.1. Lineage (NCBI taxonomy): Eukaryota > Metazoa > Cnidaria > Hydrozoa > Anthoathecata > Candelabridae > Candelabrum > Candelabrum cocksii. Next base: position 9,644,106 of record OZ005677.1, on the reverse strand, counting down.
TGGTCATGTTGGTGAATCTAGTGGAGTCTACAACGAAGTTCATGGTGGTTATGGATATGGTGCTCGTAACCCTGAGGGTGAAAGAAGTCTAAAATTTGCTGTTGCTAATGATCTCCTCGTTGGTAAAATATCGTTGAAGAAAAGAGAATCTTATCTGATCATTTACACTTCTAGTGATCACCGATCACAGATTGATTACATCCTTTTTCATAAAAAGTTTAGAAAAGCCATATGAGATGTAAAATTATCCCAACTGAGGAGTGTGCGTGTTACAACACCATCTACTAATTTGTGATTTCTTTGTTTCCATACCAAAAATAAAAAAACAAAAATTTGTTCCCCGTATACGCTCGTGGAAACTGAAGTCCCCTGCTGTTGCTGACCAATTTCATAACCTATTTAAAACCAAAGTTAACAATGTGGTTGAAAGTGACATTGTTGAATCAGTTGAAAATGCTTGGTCTAAGTTGAAATCTCCTCTTCTGGATGCTGCTTCTGAGGCTTGCGGTATGTCTAAAAACCATCATTGGAGGAAAGAAACCTGGGATGAAACGGATGTCGGAGCAATAAAAGAAAAGCGTTCACGTTTTAGAACCTACAGATCCCTTTTAAAATCTGAGAAAGTTGTTGGGGCTAAGGTTGCTAAGGAAGCGTATCTTGTGGCTAAAAGAGCTGACAAACGTGTTGTATGGTCGGCTAAGTCTGATGCTGAGAAGGAAGAATTTGCTGAGACATCTCTCCCTCCGGGGATGGAGTATATCAAATTTCTAATGAATCGTACCAACAAAGATATTGTTGTAGAAAAGTGCATTAAAATCGATGGTGGGATGCTATCACTAAGTGATGATGATAAAATGAAGGCCTGGGTTGAGCATTATTCTAGACTGTTTAATGTTGAGTTCAAATGGCCCAGTGACTCTCTTCCTCAAGTTCCTCCTGTTGCTGGGCCGCCACCCAGAGTACAACCTGAGTCTATACAGAAAGCTAGCAAGATCAAGTCTGGTAAGACAGCTAGTCCTTCGTGAATTATAGCTGAAATGCTGAAAGCAGCTGATTGACGAGGAAATTGAGCTTGTGAGACAACTAATTGAAAAGGTTTTTACGAAAGCTTGTGTTTCTAAGGACTGGGAATAGAGCATCATGTTGAATTTGTATAAAGGCAAGGAAGAGTCCCTTGATTGAGGAAACTATCGTAGTCTTAAGCTGATTGATCAATAATGAAACTCTTAGAGCGTATATTAGAATCTCATATTTGTGATATGGTAAACATTGATGAAATGCAATTTGGATTTTTTCCTGAAAGATGTACCACTGACGCGATCTTTATTGCCCGTCAGATTCAGGAAAAATCCATTGCTGCTAAAAAGCCTCTTTATTTTGCCTTTGTTGACCCTGAAAAAGTCTTTGACCGTGTACCGAGAAAGGTTCTTTAGTGGGCTTTACGGAGTCTTAGAGTTGATGAGTGGGCAATTAATATCGTCCAGAGTATGTATAAGTATGCAAGGTTCGTGTAAATGGAAAGTTCAGCAAAAAATTTAATGCCGACTCCCGCGTTCACCAGGGCTCTGTTTTAAGTCCTCTCCTCTTTATCCTTGTCCTGGAAACTCTTTCTCGTGAATTTTGAGCAGGTGTACCTTTGGAGTTGCTCTATGCGGACGATCTTGTGGTCGTTGTTGACTTGTTAGAGGAGTGCATCACTAAATTAAAATAGTGGAAGACGAGTATGGAAAGTAAAGGACTTCTTGTTGACTTGAAAAAGACAAAATTATTGATATCTGGTTTTGGTCTTGACTTACTAAAAGACTCCGGGAAATATCCTTGTGCTGTCTGCCGAAATGGTGTTGGTGCTAACTCAATTCATTGTTCCTTATGTGAATTCTGGGTACACAAAAAGTGCTGTAGTATCCCTGGTAAACATTGATGAAATGCAATTTGGATTTTTTCCTGAAAGATGTACCACTGACGCGATCTTTATTGCCCGTCAGATTCAGGAAAAATCCATTGCTGCTAAAAAGCCTCTTTATTTTGCCTTTGTTGACCCTGAAAAGGTCTTTGACCGTGTACCGAGAAAGGTTCTTTAGTGGGCTTTACGGAGTCTTAGAGTTGATGAGTGGGCAATTAATATCGTCCAGAGTATGTATAAGTATGCAAGGTTCGTGTAAATGGAAAGTTCAGCAAAAAATTTAATGCCGACTCCCGCGTTCACCAGGGCTCTGTTTTAAGTCCTCTCCTCTTTATCCTTGTCCTGGAAACTCTTTCTCGTGAATTTTGAGCAGGTGTACCTTTGGAGTTGCTCTATGCGGACGATCTTGTGGTCGTTGTTGACTTGTTAGAGGAGTGCATCACTAAATTAAAATAGTGGAAGACGAGTATGGAAAGTAAAGGACTTCTTGTTGACTTGAAAAAGACAAAATTATTGATATCTGGTTTTGGTCTTGACTTACTAAAAGACTCCGGGAAATATCCTTGTGCTGTCTGCCGAAATGGTGTTGGTGCTAACTCAATTCATTGTTCCTTATGTGAATTCTGGGTACACAAAAAGTGCTGTAGTATCCCTGGTAAACTTGTTGCTGACCATAATTTTATTTGTCCAAGGTGTCGTGGTTTCGCTAGTCGCTTAGATGGACGATCTAACACACATGTAGATATTGATGGCACTCACGTTGATGTTGAGAGTTCTTTTTGTAATTTTGGTAACATGACCTCTGCTGGTAGTGGTTGTGAGAGTGCTGCTGCTGCACGTTGTTGTGTTGTTTGGGGAAAATTCAGAAAGTTATTACCAATCCATACGTCCAGGCACATCTCCTTTAAGATTCGTGGAAAGGTGTTTTCGACATGTGTTCGTTCATGGTTGTGAAACGTGAGGCCCAAAGAATGTTGACATTTTGAGACTACGTCGTAATGACCGGGCTATAATTAGATGGATATGTGGTTCCAAACTTCAATATAAGGTACCTTCTGATGCCCTTCTACTCAAACTTGGCATTCCAGATATCACAACAATACTTCAGAAACAACGTCTTCGTTGGTGCGATCATGTGAAACGTGCTGCTTCAGCTATTAATACGGTCTGGGACAGTCCATAAATTTAACTGACCTATTCTCGACACATTTTTATGAAAATTGACTTCAGATATGACAATGTGAGGATACAAGATTTACTGCTTCTTTTATGTCATTTTGCTTTCTAGCATCTGTCTCATCGAAAGTGGGTTCTTCAATACCTTTAAGAAAAATGTAGTTTTCTGTATGCTTACGTTCAGAGGACTCCTTGCCAATGGTTTCCATCAAAATATTGTTTTTTGGTGAAGTAGGGTGATTAGAACTGACAACATCAGCCCATGAGGTATATGGAGCAGTACCAGAATTATTTAAAGTGTCGTGAGTTTTTTACCTTATCAATTAGGCTTTGAGCAATCTCATGCTAATCATTTCTGTTACAGACGACAATGCATCTTTTTATAAAATATTATTTGTTTTAATATTATTTAATCGTGCATTAATCTTTTCGAAAATGAGTAGCAAAACCAGTAATTGTCATTCCTTTCATTGAGCAACTTTACAACTTTAGGATCAAGGCTACAACAGTCACTGCAAAAGCATGCAGAACAACGCGTGCAGTTGCCAAGGTGATTTACACTCCCGTGCGCATGCATCACAGTTCTCATTGCGTCATTTCGCATTCAGATATTCGATTGAGTTATTATTTGAACGCCCATGAAACCCCAGCAACCCGGAAAAATGTGTTATGATTTAAAATATGAGAAAACGCTTTAATATATTCCGAAAATATATGCTTTTGATGAGAAAAAAATAAAAACATCAAGTTATCAGCGAAAAACTGAAATCATGCCAAGGGGTGTCGGCTATCCTTAATAACGCCATGGAAACCTAGCGAAATACATCTGTTCACCAATCATAAAATATCGGATCGTTTAACTTTTTAAATTCGCACGTGAAACAGTCAAATGCACTGCAAATATATTTTCCTTAGCTTCTCTTCGTCTTCTTTTCGCATTGCGGTATCTTGATCATAATCTTCATTGGCCTACGCAAGAATCAGTCTAGAATAGTGCTGATGTAAGAGCTTTGGGCGCAAAAAATAAACACTTTGTGGCGTATGAATCAAAATAACTTGGCATATTTACGAGTAGCCATGAAGGCAAGGCTTTGAAAAAATTTTGAATAGTTATTTTCTCTCTAGCTTTCTCTTCGTTTCGAGATAAAGGGAAATGAGAAATGCTTTTACAAACGCTGTTGCTCCTTTTGATGCACGGCACCGTTATCCCTCTATACACAACCATGTCGCTGACCGATGTCACTGAAAATCTTTTTGGCTTCATAAACAATCGAGTGGCTTTGAAGTATACAGCACAGGCGGTTAAGGAATCATGGGTAAAATATCAACGCGGCGATGAAAACGCATTTGCTGATTTCAGCAAAAACGTCGCAACACTTGGTTTGTGTAATGTGGCAGGAATGGCTGCAAGCTCGTTGGTGCCACTTGCGGCATGGGCCATAGAGGAACAATCTTACTTCGAAAAATCCATTTCGGCTGCGAAACATTACAACACGGAGTTAAAAAAAAGCACAGAAGAGCTGCTCGAGTTTGGAAAAAAGTTCAAATGGGATAGGACTAAGATTGAAAGTGAGACTATCAAGATGAAAAACGAAATGAGAAAATTTGCGACAGAGTACGAAAGTGGCTTTGTGGAGGACGTGAAAAAATTGAAGACGACAAATCCGCGTTACTACAAGATAATTCGAAGGTCAAGTAGATGGTTAAGACGCGGAGCAAAGGTTTTGAAGGTGATCGGACCGATCTCTGATTTTGTGGGAATAGTTGTGAACGCGCACAGTTTGTCGCAAATTAATTCGAAGAATGATCCTGCAGAATTCACTTCAGCGTTTCTAGGGCTCACCAGTGGCATTTTCGGTCTTCTTTCCTTCATAGCTGGAGTTGTGTTGGTTATGAATCCCATCGGTACAGGTGTTGTGCTTGGTCTGAGCATTGTTAGCATTGGACTTGGTTTATTGTCGTCGGGATTTTCATGGTTTGCAGCGTCCCCACCACCTCCTCAAGACTTTGACGTTCCAAAATATAATCAATTGGCGTTGAATGATGCTAAATCGGCGAGAGGTAGATTTTTCAAAGAAATCGAATACCAATGGGACTACACCTATATAATGAACCAGGCTGCATTGCTGAAATCAAAATCAGGTTTCACAATTGAACCCAACGATGTTGCAATCACCTTCGGGAAAACTAATCCGATGACAAACCGAATTTCAGAGGTCGATCAATGCATGAACTACAATAGCGCGGAAGGGGTGAATATCCACGGGGAGTTGAGGACATTTCCAAACTTGGATTCCACAAAGTATAAATGCAAGAAAGCTTACGATTTCGTTGGCGTAAAGAACAGTAAGAAGCCGGTGGAGGAACAGTTTTCCGGTTACAACGTTTTTTGTTTGACGAATGCTCTACCAAATGGTAATTCTTTGGAATATCGAACGGTAAACATTGACACCACAAACAACGGTCGTTATGGTGATGGAGATGACTTCGTTTATCTCGATAACTTGGAGCACCTCGGAGCAAGTGAGAAGATTGATGTTCAGACTGGAGAAGGGGATGATGTGTTATCCATAGGTGGAAAGCTTGGCGAGAAAACGTTAAACGCCGACCTCGGTTCTGGCTTAAACGTGCTGTCTTTTTACGCTTTCAATAAATCTCTCGGGAGAGAGAACTTTCTTGGAATACATTTCAGCGAAAATCAAATAGGTTTTTATAAAAAATTTGGAAAGCCAGAAGATATCGGATTTGTTAGAGGCGTTCGCATAATCCACATGTCTCCGTATAATGATGTCGTTGGCTTGCCAACAGAAGAAATAGGAAACGACGGTGCTGATGACCTTGTAGTGTTCAATTACGAAGGAAAAAACAGGTACAGGTTGAATGTTTTCACAGCAGATCATCGAAGAATAAAACGTTATACAATATTGGATCAGAGCTCAGAGAAACCCGCTCTTTACATTTTGCTTGCAGAAAGAGAATCTCGCAATAAAGTGGCGATGGTTTGGAAGAGGGACAAAATCCTTATAGTATACTGTTACAACCAAGATGATGACAGCATAACTAATGTCATACCTTACGCCGTGTTGACGTTTCAGAACTTATATGACGGGTTTGAGTTGAGCATACAACAGGACAGAATGAATCCGAAAAAGTTGCCCTCGATGTTTGTCACTGGAAAATCTGTGTTGTATCCGGATGCATCGGGAAAGACACCGAATTTCACAAAATATGATGACCAGTTGATTCTCAACTGTGACGGTTTTTTAAAGTTTCGTAGGCAATTGTCGGATGAAATAATCGATTTCGGAGAGGGCAAGGATTCCGTGATGATTAGCCGAGATTTTCTGGACGGTTGTGATTTTGAGCTTCCAGGTGAAAGGGATATTCTAGACAGAGAGCTAGAGGGTAGACTCCCGGATTTCGAACAGAAAATCAAATTGGAGAAACGTGGCGAGCAGTATTTTCTTAAATTTGTAAAGAGCAGAATAAACATATTCGAAATGAAGATAAAGAATTTCAACAGAATTGTCACCGATCTGGGAACCACTCTTATCGATCTTGAGAACACAGAAAGCAAACCAGTTCAAGACATCAACCTTTTGCAACGTTATAAGGAGATATTTGGTTATGATGTCGAAGCCATAGGTAAGCGTATTTTACAGTAGGTTTTATTTTATAGTAGGTAAAAAAAGGTTTTGTCATATCGAGTTTTGCATAAATTACTTTTAACATTAGAAAACGGCACAAGCTTTGAGAAGACTTCTGCAATGAAAGTCGCTATCAAGAAGAGCAATGAAGTAAGAAAAGTTGTCGAGTTTTTGTTTAAGCCAGACCTGAACAGCTTTGGAACTCTGGCTCACTTTGTGTCTGGAAAGTCGTTCTTGCGGATAGCTATCGTCCACACGACAAACGGACAGGGAAAACTCCTCTTCGCGTAAGCTATTTCTTTATTCGGGTAACTTCGGGGTCAAAACATTTCCTTCTTACTGTGAATCATTTTCTTATTCCGAAAGCAATTATTGAAAATTAAAATTATCGTTTTAACCACTACAGCTACAAAGCTGAAATTCACTGTACCCTCCTAACTTTTATATTGGGTGATTTTGAGTGATGACGTCATCTTTCTTCCTAACACGAAAAAAATTTTTCGTGTTTTTTAGTTTTGCTATATATTGTATTGTATATGTATTATATACCATACATTGTGCATATAGATGGTTATGTATTGATTACTGATCTCATTGATGACGTCAGCATTTCTGATGATGTCACATATTTCATGACACGTCATCAGATCAAATTTTCAATCCTTTCAATCATTTTTTTCTGATAGCAAAACTTTCCGCTTGACTTGGTTCATGATATTTATCGTTGTGCTTGAAAGCTTATTGTGTTCAGTCAACCATAAACTTGCAAAAAGATGACAATGCAGTGCAACTCGTGTTCTTTGTCGTTTGCAAAAATAACACTGTATTGCAATACATGTGTTCATTCTTTTCAGTCAAGCTGTAAAGTTGTTAGTTGTTAGTGCAAGCCTGATGACGTCATCGGGATTTATTGATCACATGATATAGTTTATTTTATTGTTGTTCAGTGGGAGATATTATGTGCCCAATCTGATACTATCTATTTTTCATAAAAGCAAATTTGTTATATATCTTTTAGTTCTGCTAAACTTTTTCCCGAAAGTTCATGTTTACAAAATAACAAAAGTTCCATTGAAATCTTAAAGATTTTCTATCCCATCCCATAATGCATTTCGGTCAGAAATGGTAAAAAATCTATATCTAAACACAAGGCAGGTATACAAAATAAAATATTTTGATAAGAAAAAGGTTTTTGACTGAATAACAATTCAAAAACATGATAAGTTCAAAAATAGTGATTTTCCTATAGCGATTGATGACGTCGTCACATTTTTTGATGACGTCATCAAGTTTTGAAAGTGTGATTGACTTTACTTTATTTCTAAGAGTCCAAAGCTTAAGTGTGCCAAGATTCATAGGTTTTCGATGAAAATAACAGGTTTTATAGCAATTCTCCTACTGCGGGCCAAAAAGCCCCCCCCCCGCCTTTGGGAACTCCAAAAAAGCCCTCCTGGGATAGAGTTAACGGCCATTTCTAACAAAAGAAGCTCATAAAATGATTGACAACCCAACCTTAACTAGCAAAAGATGTTCATAAAATGATTGACAACTCAACCTTAACTAACAAAGGAAGTTCATAAAATGATAGACAACTCAACCTTAACTAACAAAAGAAGTTCATAAAATGAATGACAACTCAACCTTAACTAACAAAAGAAGTTCATAAAATGATTGACAACTCAACCTTAACTAAGAAAAGAAGTTCATTTGTTTCAACTCATCAATTTCTCAGAAACTTTTCTTCGTTGGTTTGTTTTTCAGCGCGCATGAAAATGATGATGGCGCCAAAAAAATGAACCTTTTGGAATCACGGCCGGTGAGAACAAACGGTTGGAACACGCTTAAAGTTGTAACGGTTGAAGGTGATTTTTCTAAAAGTTATTTTGTGTAAATAGAAGGTATAAGCGATTGACACTTTTGTTATTGTACAACTCAACGGGGCTCGTAGAATAGTAGGCGTATACATGGCGAGTTCAGGGATACCAATTGAATTGTAGAGTGTTGATACGACTTAACTTTAAATTTGCATTTTTCTTTCTCTTAGCTTCTGGTAAACCGGAAACAAGTTTCCAACTGAGTGAGCTAGACTCCCGGGATGCAACCAAATTACGTTTCCATTTAACAGGAGCCGACTCTTTGCATTTCGGAAAATCCTTTCCTTTAGAGTGAGTAACATTGCTATGTTTTGCATTGGGAAACGGTTTGTTTATTATCTAATTGTCATCAACTTACCAAGCAAATGTTAGTGAAGTAAAGAAGCCGTTATTTCTATGCTGCAAAGTATAAAAATCCGCGTCAACGTTTTCCCAATTTTCCCTTTTTAATATTGTTTTCCAATAATGATGTAAGAAGTGCCAAATTTCTTCTGTTTTAGAGCCAGCGAATACGCTACTAACGAGGAGGAGCTTTTAAAGAAACTCGCGGCTGAGAGAAACAGTTTTGAAGGGACGTTACTGAAGCTGCAAGTTGATGAGGCAGAGATCAACCTGAAAGATCCCGCGCAGACTAGCTTTACATCAATCGCATCTTAAGCGAAGCACCACATTAACATTGTTTTACCACCAGAGTTTATCATGTGTAAACAATAACAGAAAATCGTAGTAAAATCAAAATTATTTTCGGTGGTAAAATTAGAGAAACCTTTTTCATAAACGATGTTCTTCATTTGTACAATAATTCATTTTCATGCCAATTGAAATATTTCTTTTTAATAATCCATCTTGTTGGGATCATAGATGCATTAGAATTACGTTATACAAAAAAAAACATAGTGCAGAATGTCGATTCGGTATAATTAATCAATGTGTGGTTGAAAATTGTTCAATTCATGTCTGATATCTGTCTAAGAAATCTTTGGATACGGAATATGATTTCTAACAGCGTGATGCAGACTTAACAAACTGCGTCAAACAATAAATTTCGCAATTCGTGCGTTGTCCCAACATGCTTTCCAATCCGTGCGTGCTCCCAGCATTCTTCGCAATTCGTGCGTGCTTCCAACATGCTTTCCAATCCGTGAGTGCTCCCAGCATTCTTCGCAATTCGTGCGTGCTTCCAACATGCTTTCCAATCCGTGAGTGCTCCCAGCATTCTTCGCAATTCGTGCGTGCTTCCAACATGCTTTGCAATCGGCGTACGCTACCAAAATGCTTTTCTATATTTACAAGAGCGATGTAAGATTAGAAATAACTATATAAAGTTTACAATCTCAACATTGATTACTTATCAAGTTTCGTAAAAATTTAATGCATGATAAAAAATATTTTCTACATAAGAATAGTGGAATAACTAAAAAAAATTAAAATAATATATAATTTATAATAATAATAATATAATAAAAATATATATAAGTAACAAAGAATCGGCACTTACGTATAAAACAAGTGGAACATTAATATCAATAGACAAAAGGTGTAGGGTGAAGGTTCGGACGTTCATCACTCTTTCGAAATTGTATTTTTCTCCCTTTTTTGTCTTATGAAATATACTAGCAAGTGACAATGATGGAATTGAAGGTGCATTGGTTTTGGCTGATTCAAAATTTTGATTCTCATAGTACTTTGGAAAATGTCTCTCCTATTCAAGGGACCAATAGTGGCTCAATTACGTCATTATAGACCTGTTTCAGTAGATTGGGTTCAAAATCGCGGATTCATGGTCACAAAACTTCTTTTTCTCAAGCGTGATTCACGTAAGCCAAAAATGTATGATGTCTTTGAAGGTTTTGTTGTGAACTTTATTTTATTTAACAAAATGTCTTGTTCTTCTAACGGCAGAGTGTCTCCTCCCATCTCTTTGGCTTGATTTACAGCACGTAGCAAATCCGTCGGTCCTTGCAAATCCTTCGGTCATTGCTTTCAATTATTTTTTCGTTTACAACTATTTTTTTGCAAATATGATTTGTTTCTGGTTTCGTTGTTGAATTCAACTATTTCAATCATTCTTTTTTCAATTTTGAAATTAGGGTAGCATTATTCGTTTACAAAATTGATTGCCCAATTGTGTCTGACTGTGGGTGGTTGGTGCTCTTCATTCAACATATTCGAATTGTGTTGGGAAGCATACTATCGGCTCCAATAACAGCAGTGGTGAACCTTTAGCTTGGTTTTGTTCCGCTAATTATATTACTAGTACATTCTTCAAAAACAAAGACTCCATACCTGAAATCACCACAACGACAGGAGCAAGGGTCAGATAGATTTTATACTTTCTCACAATAAATTTTGTCAAAATGTTACAGATGCGTCCAAACTAAATACCCCTAGCAACCGACCACAGATTTCTTCGTGCAGAAGTGAAGACTACTTACATTTGGCAAAAACCAAAATCCATGAGAAAGAAATTTAATAGCTCTGCCCTGAAAAACGTCGAAACACCTACTTCTTTCCAGCTCGAATTATCTAATCGTTTTCTACCCCTTATTGATGCTCCCCTACTGATGTGGAGAAATTTTCTAACAAAGTAAACGATCACATTACTGAAACTGCTGAGAAAATCACCCCACCAGTAAAATCCCCATTACCAGCCTGGATGCAAAATGACACCAATAATGTGAAACAAGTTAGACAGAAACATGGAGACTCTTCTATTCAAAAGCAGAAACTGAAAAGCTAGTAAAAAGAGACAAAATTAACCAACTCAACGATGACCTTGACGAAATTTCTAATCTCTCCCCTGCCAAAATTTTTTTTCCTCACAGGCGTAATATCAGCTGGGGTATCAAAGACCAAAATAGAGAAATTTTACCGTCCAGGGAAGAAATACTTGAGTGATGGGCCTTATTTTACGAAGAACTGTATGACGATTCTAACACTTGTGACCCTCTTCCAACTAATGACGAACTTCCCATTCCACTTATTACAAGATTATTTCAGCTATAATTAGATTAACATCGGGGAAGAGCCCTGGTATTGACAGCGTTCACTCTGAACTTTTGAAAGCTGGTGGAGATGCTATGGTGTGAATCCTCTATATTTTGGTTTTAATCTTATTTTAGAAACAGACAACATTCCATCTACATACAAAAAAGCTCTGATCGAAGTTTTTTATAAAAAGGGTGATAGATCAGAGTGCAAAAACTATAGACCGATAAGTTTGCTTAGCCATGTCTACAAACTTTTTATGACCATCATTGGCAATAGAATTACCGACGACATTTACTCTCTTAACTCACAAGCAGCTTACCAGCCCGATCGAGGAACAATAAAGCAAATTTTTGCGCTCAGTCAGATGATCGAAAAATCGTTCGAATTCAATAAGCCTCTTTATCAATAGTTTGCGTGAATATCTGTAACGTGATTGGCTAAAAAGGAGTGCAAAATTCAATATTTTTCTGATTGGTTAAAGCAACTATACCCGGGATTCCTATTGGTTAAAAACAGAGTGCAAAATATGACACGTACGAATGTCAGAATAATGTAATCGTAAAATCATTGAGTTGTGACGACGTTCATGTTCACGCTTTCAAAGCTCAAATAAAACAATAAAAAACAGCTTCCACTCAACTTAACCATACACGATCAACCAATAAAGCAAGTCACTGAATCTATTTATATACGGCATAAGATAACCTCATCTAGTAACCACGAAGCTACTCTAAAACATAGAATAGGCCTAGCCTGGGGCGGCTTTTCAAAAGAACAGTACCGTCCTGAAATCAAAACGTGTACCTATATCTGTAAAAGTGAAGGGCTATCTCACTTATGTTTTTCCTGTAGTATTGTCTGGAAAAAATTAAGATTTCCACCTTACGCAACAAAAACTTCATTAACTTCCCTTTTTGATATAATCAAAAGCAAAACCCTAAAACCTTTTGGACATGTGAAAAGATCATCAGTCGGTTTGTCCCAATTTTCTTTGAGGGCATGGGCAAAACAAGTCATGGAAAGCCAAGACAAAGGTGGAGAGACAATATTCCTTCCTGGTCAAACATCGATGACTGGAGCTCAATTAATCAGTTTGCCCTGGATAGAAAGAAATGGAAAGAAATCAGCGGGTTCGCAATCTGATAATAGCGACACACGATGATATCTTCAGACTGTTGACTACATCTACAGTTTTCGTCAAGAGGTTGACTTTTGTTAGATACGAGGCGATCAACGGTAATATCAGCTTCACTAATATTTCTTTTTCTTCGTTTAAATCCAGGTTTGCGTCTGAGATGGTTGTGACGTATTCCCGGAACTTCTTTATGTGATCTGTTTTTCGTTCTTGATTCCACGAGTGCCATATATGACTTTCCACCTGAAACTTCTTGTATGTCGGAGGAAAGATATAGTTTCCTGCCCCGTAAAGAGCTCTAATCTCGCCGTCTTCTTCTCTTTGGGTAATATTCTGTTTATTGCATAGGAATGGCAATGTCCTTCCTTTTTGAAATTCTGTGCTCTTTTCTGAACCGCATGCATCGATTCGTTATCGTTCAGGTAGTAAAGACTCTTCAAATCTATGTCTAATCTGGCAGAATGGATCACACTTTCGACAAAAAGCTTTCTTCCATTTCGTCTAAACATTCGAGAAATCTAGGACAAAGTGATTTCCACCTGTTTTTCAGTGACTCCAGTTTCGCTTTGAAGTCCTTATCATCTAAAGCTTCGACCGGACTACACTCGTGATAATTTCCATCTGCCGTGCCGTAAATATCTTTGATTATTTCGGAATTTATTTGTGTCAACTACAAGTACTCCCACTTCAAATTGTTTGCAGAAAAACTTTTCACTATCCATTATTTGCTGTTCTGTATAAGCGAAGGAAATGTATGATTGATCAGTAACAACGACGGTCTTTACAAACGACTCTGGGTCCCTTTGAGCCAACAGTAATGTCTGGAGTAGATTCATGAGAGATTTTAATTAACTCTTGGGGAGTGTTTTGTCGATTGTAAATTTGCTTCAAATTTCTCGGTTTATTTGATACGGATGATGACTGAAGAGGACTACCCGATTTGTTGTTGTACACTTCTTGTGGTTTCTTCCCTGCAACCAACAGTTCATCTTGACGTTTAACAACTGATGGTTGTATACGAATATATGACCTTGCAAAATCAATCAAAGTTCCTGTGTGGCATAATTTCATTGATTGCGACATTTTGCGCGTCATCACAAATGGAATACACAACACATAGAAAAGGTTCATGGTCCAAAAAGGTACAATTTGGTGACATTTCTTATTCTGTATATAGCTCTTTTCGGATAGACTTTTCCAACGGTGATACCTCTCAATTTCATAGACATCCTTTTTTTCTACCCGACAGCTAACATTGCTCCCAATGTTTTCTTTGTAATGCTAACTACCACTTTTCTCATGTACTGTTTTTGCAGATGAACTTGCTTCTTGAATGTCAACGTAAAAAAGCCTCTTGTTTTGGTTTGAGGTAGCGTGCGCCCCATTATTATTATCGCATGTGACAGATTCAAGGGTATGATTCCGAATCGTGTATATTAAGTTCCCCTTGACGTTCTTAAGCGGAGTTTCCTCTTCGTAACGCTCTGCTTCAAGAAGAACAACTTAAAATATTTCTTGGGCACTTGGTTTTTCGAAATTGAAATCTAACTTTTATCAATATCGAAGAAAAAGTATTTCTATAATCATCGTAAATAAACAAATGAGAGCAGTCAAACCTTTCCTTCTTTGAAGTAGCAGAAGCTTGCTCTTCCTGTTCTTCAAGCAACGAATCGTAGTAGTCATTTAATGTCAAGAGATGAATGACATTTGGAAACTTTCTCCAACAAAGCACTGAAATCACGCTTTACAGTGTCACGATGAATGAAAACTTCGCTTTTAAATACTCTAGAAAGAGAGAGCTTCCACAATCAAATTGGCGGTGTCGTTCTTTTTTCAAAAGAATAGTTACTTAATGCATTCATTAAACTATCCGGTGAGTTATAAATACCAAATTGCATATATATATGAGCATTATTGTGAATTTCATTCCATAGCCTTTTGTAACACATGGCTACCGGGCTTCTTAAACTTCTCAGCGAAACAATGCGCACCATCTACAGACATCCTTTTTCTCGTTAAAACTTCTTCTCCAGTCTTCATAAGAGTTAATTCGTCCTCTTCGTCTTCTGACACTTAAACAATATTTTCATTCATATCACCGTCTTGGAAGATTCAAAAGATGTTTGTTTAATGTTTCGCTCATTGAGGATTGAATGTTTACACTGAACTTGTTGCGCATGCGCAAAACAGTAGAAAGACATTTTGACAAGAAAATCGCATTTGAGGCATGAATCATTCAATCTATCTCTCAAGTGATTTTCTGTACAAAATTTGATGTGAATATTTTGCTTTTCAATTTTTTTGAGGTGCGGATTAATGGTGTGTGCAAGTGGATTGTTGAAGGTGGATTGATGGTGGGTGGAGGTAGATTGATGGTGGTTGGAGGTGGGTAGTGATGGATTGATGGTGGGTGGAGGTAGTTGGAGGTGGGAGGAGGTGGTGGCACGGTTTAGTACTAACCATAATTTTAATAGTTGTAGCTACTTTGTGTTTATTTTATTTTTGATACCTTGCTGCACACCTCTATGGATAATAAAAATCATAAGATACTTGTTAGATAATGTAAACATATTATTTACTTAACCCTATTCAGGCTGGGCTTTTAAGGGCTCTGAAATGGCGGGGGGGGCAACCATTTAGTCCCCCCTATGTATCTTTGGATTGAAAAATGGTATTGACTTCAAATTTGGCAGGGAGTAAGTACTTTTTAATTTAATTCGATCTGGCGAACAAAAATTATAATTACGTCATTATTTTTTTGCTGACGTCATCAAAACTCCCAAAAAAGGTCTTTTAGGCCTTGTGAAATGACAAAATCAATTGCGAATGTTGGGACCTATATTTTTTGTAGTATTTGTACCAACTATAAAAAAAAATTGATTGTGTAATAGTTATGACGTCATCGGCATCGTAAAAATAAGGAAATTTTCATATAAAAGACATCAACATTATTCAATAACCAAGTTAGAAGTTGGTTCCAGCATTTGAATAAATTTAACAAAGTAGAGCCTATTGTGAAAAAATGCTGACGTCATATTTGAATTCTCTGAAAAATTTGTGAAAGAATGATATATAACAGTGTATAGTTTACTTTCACTAAATTTTACCCTAATGGCAGGCCTGCCAAGTCTTACGTTTTGCCGTGAGGCTCACGGTTTCGATACAAATCTCACGGTCTCACGGTTTGTAAATTATTTCTCACGGTTTTTCAAAGAAATCCAATAACAACTATAAATGTTGAAAACAATTTCCTTTACTTGTTCCTCTTCACCACCATCGCGCTCGGGTAATGAATGTCATTTATGATCGGCGCAGTGTGTAACCTACCTTGTCGTGAATTTTATCTCCTTTTAATATTATAACAAGTTAACGTGATAAAACATTAGTACGAATGCGTCCGTGTTTGCGATTAGTAAACAAACAACATGGCGGCGAAACGAAAGTCCTACAAGTGTTATCACCTTAACAAAACATTTTCTTGTAAAATCTTTATTTTTAAAAATCCAAGGCTTTATGGTATCATTATTAAAGTTAGATAACTTTTTATTTAGCTTTTTTAGTATTTTTACATCAATGATTTAGATGTTTTGGGTGTCTTGTATCATTCTTAACATGCTTTATTACTTATATTCACCTTGGTTTACCAGCTGAAATGTCTTTTTTCTCTTTTTCGTATTCCTCAAGGTTTTTGCACTAATCTCAAGGTTTTTAAAGACTTTTTTTAAAAATCTCCAGATTTGGGAAAATAAAATGTGGCAGGTCTGCTAATGGTGACGGATGAAAGTACAGAAGTGATAAAAAAAGAGTGCCGAAAAAGAGTAATCTTGTATATATAACAAAACAATAAAACAAATAAAGTTGTTTTAGACAAATTCCAAAATTTTCATATTTGGGATTTTGGTCATGTCAATAAAATGTCAGAATGCTCAAGGTGAGCATAATTTTTCAAAATAAAAATTTTACCATAATATTCCTATATAAATTTTAGGAAAAGTCAGAAAATTTCAAGGTCATAGCATGTTTCTTTAAGAGGTTATTTAAAAAAACTGGAGGGGGGACGAAATGGTCCCCCCCCCAGCCTGAATAGGGTTAAGGTACTGGGTATATGTTATCTTTTTCAGTTTTTATTTGTTCGTTAAGTTGCCAACCATGATAAATTATGTCAGGAAGTCGGATAACTGCTGTTTTAGATTTTTTTCCATAAACATGCTGTGTAATTTGAACGCATTACGTGTATATAACTTTAACACGCTTTCATCACAAAGCGATAAGGTCTTCGACAACTTTATTTTGATTACTTTCGATGGAATAATTCATAACGAGCCTAAGCTTTGCGTTTCGAGCCGTATAGTTGACAAATAAATGTTTGAATCTTGTTTAGCAAACCGTCTGGTAAATCCCAATTGTTACCAAGTTGTGACATTGCCTCCGGAAATTTGATTTTGTCCTCAAAAAGTCAAAACCACTTCCTTTTCCCTTTATGAGCTTATGCAATCATTCCTATTGAAACTATGAAAACCAATCAAAGCATGAACAGTTTCGTCTGACACATTCAACTCCACATCTGACAATCGTAAAACTTTACGATTTTTTCCGTTACCATCAATGATGTAAAGGTTTTCCCTATATTCGCGAAGGAGAGCTAATGCCAGGAATATAATATCTGTATCTCCAGTGGGTGAGTGTAAAGTAACAGTTACTCCTTCAGTCGATGTCATCATGTAGCTTGCATGCCAAAATGGTCTTGTGTCTGCCTCTTCTTGATTCAAATTCAATTCATTAACAGCCGTATCGTTGTCTTAATTTGTTAACTGAAGTCTATGATTCTCCGACGAAAGACCCATCTCGTCTGTCTTCAAAACTCGGAAACATTCGCTTTCATTTCGCTTTTATTTTTGTCGGAAATCAGAAGGTCCTGATTGGAGCGTCGACGCTATGTGAAGGTGTTCCTATTACGGTGGCCGAGAAGTGCACAAAAATAGTTCTAGGAGAATTCCCGCCTGGTGAATTCCCCACGCACCTATTATGATAATTATATAGTAAGAAAATTTGATTCTTGTATATTTGTCATTACACCTGACTACAGGTACCACTTACTTGATGGTTAGGCGATTTGTAAAACTTGTTGTTATTTTGATCTATGGAAATAAGACAAACTATTTTTGTGTAAGTCTGTTTCATTACAGTCTGTCACCATAGCAGCAAATTCTTGGTACCGAACTGAGAAAGATTTCAGAGAATGCTGCAGCTAACTTGCCTTCTGTTCCGACAATGAGGAGGAACATCCGCAAAGCTCGAGAAGAAAACAATATCCCTCCAAATCCTTTGACACGCGAAGAGATACCGATTTTGCCGCAACGTTATCAGAACACAGCAGTCGGCGAACCATTTCTCATTTATGACAGTGGTTTAGGAGGCCAAGAAAGAATTTTCATCTTTGCTTTGGAACATGGTCTACAGTTGCTCAGAGTCTGAGCATTGGTATCCTTTCAAAGTTTGTCCGGACGTTTCTTATCAGTTGTATACTGTTCATGCTCAAACAAATGGACAGATTTTTCCGGTAGCATTTTGTTTGTTACCGATGTTATGTGTTAGGCATGACGTCACGAGAACGCACGTGGAGGAGATGTAAATGGCGGATATTGCAGAAAGTCATATTGTTAATATTTGTTGTTTTATCTTATATTCTCAAGATTATAATACTTGGGTAAAAACGTATATATACATACATTGTAGCGAGGAACAATAAGAAGAAACGGTAACAGTAATTTGGTAATTAAGTGTTATTTATTAGTTGAATACGAAACAAAATGGCCACGCGATATGCATTTTTCTTAATTTTTTTTTATTTTATTGAAGTCTGCTTAAAACAAGGCCTAAAAGGCCACTTGCGAGTAAAGAGCTACAGGAGAAGTTAAGCAAATTTAAGGTAGCGATGAACATTAGATTTGAACAATTGAAGGTTAAATTCAGGAGGAAAGCGTGTAGATAGAAGGGAGTTCCAAAGTCTGAACGTTCGCGGAAAAAAACTGTTTTTATAAAAATCCCTACGACAATTTGGAACACAAACAGTCCATTGGTGAGACGAAGAAGACAACCTAATTGAACGGAGGAAAATTTTGAGAGAAGGTGTAAGAGATGATAGTTCGCTTGAACAACGACCATAAAACAACTTGTAGAAAAGACAAAGAGACGCTACGTTCCGCCGGTGTGAAAGGGAGTCCAATTTCAAAGAAAGGTTTTTGCCAATTGCGTTGCAAACACGTCGTTGAACACGGTCTAACAAATTCAGGCAATGTTTTGGTGCACCTGCCCAAATGTGGCAGCTGTATTCCATGCATGGACAAATTGATGATTTGTATAGGTAAAGGACGCATTCAGGAGTGAGGTAATTCATTTCTCGTAAAAGAGAACCAACCTTCAGTTGATTTAGCTATATTTTCAATATAAGATCGCCATGAGAGGTCGCTGGTAAATATAAGACCAAGAAGGCGAAATGAATTGCTTTGAAATGTTTCCGCACGTTCATGTGATGGAGCTTGTGTGTAGTTGTTCAATATAACTTTATTAGATTATTTGATGGAGTATATGTGGCTGCAACGGTTTCAAAACCACCGCATTTATCACATTTGGATTCAAATTGCTGATCAATACCCTGTTCAAATCTAAGTTTTTCAAAAATTTTGTTAAGCTATAAATTTTTCTATTAATTTCTGTATTTTAATTCTTTATTTTGTCATTTATTTTTCTAAAGTTTTCATTTGCTATATTTATCTTTGTTATTTTTCACAATAAAAAAAAATCAAAATTATTAATAAATTATTAATGCAAAGAAATCTTTGTCAATGGAAACCAGGTTAATAAAAAAACTCGAAGTGTGCTACCATTTTGAGATGAAATGTGGAGAGTCCAAACAACAAGTGCAATAATTTATATCAGAAGTTAATTAGAATGCAATAATTCTAGATAGAATATTATTAAAATGCGCACTCTATATGATGATTTTGTGAAAAAAATATTCTCAAAAAAAGTGAGCTTGGGGGGGGGGGGGCAGAAAAGGAACTAGCGCCCACATTTCTTGGATCCATAGAGCAATTCAACCCGAAATGTGATTGGTAGAATACGTGGAACGATTAGAACAGTATCTTGTAGCAAATGAGGTTGATCCAAAGAAGAAAATAGCAGTTTTCTTAACAGTAATTAGGGCCGAGACTTACAGCTTGCTGAGGAATCTTCTAACACCCGAAAAGCCATCGTCAAAGCCATTGGAAGCTCTTATTGAGATACTGAATGAACATTTGAATCCACCACCGCTGGTTATTGCTCAAAGGTATAAATTTTACCAAAGACAGCAAAGAGAGGGTAAATATATTGCCACGTTGAGAAAACTGACAGAACATTGGAGCTTTTTTAAACGAAGCTTTGCGAGATAAATTTGTGTGTGGGATTCAAAGTCAAACCAACAGAAAACGACTTTTAGCAGAAAAGGAATTAAAGCTACAGAATAGCTACAGGTTTTAACTATCACAACAAACTATCTCTTCGCCGGAAGAAAAAACAACACATAAAGTGTTTCACAAAAAACAGTTGTCAGGCAGCACTGCACCGCAGAATCTTTGCTCCCGATGTAAAAGAGTAAAGGACATTTTGCAAACGCATGTCCATACAAACAATTTATATATATTTTTAAGTGCAAAATTATTATTATTCATGAATATTTATAAAAAGCTTCAGTTTTGTATACAAGTATTTACAAATTGTATTTACAGGTAATATACTGCTATCAATGTCTGTCCTGTAACAAGGCACTCTCGTGAATATTTGACAGAAAAAAGTGCGATTCCAACACTAAGCTGCTGCAAGATTGACTCGTTGGTCTGTCATGCTATACGCTTACGATTATGAAATCCGTTTTCGAACATGCCAATGCCGACATGCTATCTCGGTTGCCAATGCCAACGACACCGTATAGCTCACCGAATGCAATCAACGCAATGCATTACGAGATTTTGCCTATTACCGCTGATCAAATGTGAACAGAAACACAAAATGATGGAATACTAAGAGTGCGCCATTTTTGTCTGTTAGGAATATGGCCGAACAAACTAGACATTAGCGCTGAACTGAAGCCGTATTACTATAAAGGAGTAGAAATTTCTTTAGAGAACGGAAGCTTTGGGTAATACGCGTAATTATACTCTTACAGCATCGCAATCACATTATGAATTAGCTCCATCGTTCACATCCTGGAGTAGTAAGGATGAAAGCAGAATTCATGTGTGGTTTCCCAGCATGGAGGAAGAAGTAAGGAACCGTCATCAATGCGCAAAGGTTACAAAGAATCCCGTCAAGGCGCATGTTCATCCCTGGAGTTGGCCTACAAACCCATAGATTTTCTAAGACCTTTTTATGGCAAGAACTATCTATTACTCGTAGACAGTCAAAGCAAGTGGATGGAGGCAAAGGTGAAAAATACACACGCGTTAAAAGTTTTTAAGTCTGGTTTTAGGCGCTAAATCGATTTCGCTAATTTTTTTATATGTTATTTTAGGGTCGATTGCGGAACTTTTCAGTTTTGGGCAAAATGGTACGTCGTTTTTTTTATTCGCGAAAAGCGGGTTTTGGCATTTTTGAAATCGACAATCGCCTGTAGATTATTGAATGTAGTTCTATGCATATTAGTCTATTGTTTGTTTATTGGTGTCACGTGACTCATTTCGACCTCCATCTTATCGAATTATTATATTGATTTTGTGTGATGATAGTTTCATAAAAAAAAACATTTTAAATAGTTCCGTGTTTCTATATTTCGTATTTTTTATTATTATTTATTTATTTATTATTATTATTTTTATATTTTATTAACCAGGAATCAATTTATATATCTGTATTTTCTGCGAATCATATACGTGTTTACATATATATCAAATCCACTGTTTATTTTATAGTATTTAGATTGGTTAAAATAAACAATTGCTTCAATTGTTCATTTTGTAAACAAATAACTGTATTGGCAGAAAAAAAATTTATAAAAAATCAACCAATAGCTATGCTGTGCGAACAAAAAACCATACAAAGCTGTAGACGTTCCTTATCTACACTGACACAGAATTTTGGCAAAAAAGGAAAAGAAACAGCGAAAAGTTGAGATCGGAGAAATACTTTTATAAAGTGAAACGTTAATCTTTCCATTTATAACCCTGTTAGAGTTTTATCACATAAACATTTTCAGTAAAATATTGCCGCAACTTTTATTTTTTTAAGCCAGTTTTTTAAACATAGAAAAACAAAGAACATAATACGGTATGTATATTTGACATTATGTCCCGATGCCGATAGCATCCAGTCTTTCACATGTTAAAAAAATACTTCTTTCTTTCATTTTTCGTCTTCGTTCGCACTTGGAGGGCTGTGAACGATGCTCCGGCAGTCATTCGTCATTTCAGATTTACCTTAAAATCAATTAAGCAATTATTTGAAATAGTCATGCAAAAGGTTCTTGTCAATAACGTAGCGGTAAAGGTGGCTATTACCATAGTCTTCAATCGGTCGTGGTCAGCGAGTCTGGAAATGTTAGACACATGGAGACTAAAAATCAGTAGAGACCTTTAATAATAAGGTAGTGTTAAGACAACTAAAACGCATTCTAAAGAAAGTCCAAGTTCCGTATTGTTATCAAAAGAAAAAGTTTGTAAGTAGTAAATTGTAAGAATGGAGTTAGTAATCCGGAACTCAAACTAAGTACAAACTGGCTGTCTACATATAATATATACAAAAAAAGGTGATCGCACAAAAAAAAGTTAAAACTGATTAGCATTGATTTTGTATTATGAATTTTGTATGAACTAGCTTAATTACATAGAGTTAAGTACCAGATGAGCCAGGAAGGCGGGGAGCAATGAACCTAATATGTTACGCAAAGTTATGCAAAATAGGGCACTCGCATAAATCACTACTAATACAATTTTTAATGCCAATAAATAGAAAACAAGACAAGCTGGTGCACGTGACAGAGCGAGACAAGCTGGTACACGTGACAGAGCGAGACAAGCTGGTACAGGTGACAGAGCTATTATTCCATGTAAAAAGATACAACGTCAAAATGATTCATTCGTAGGTTATGACAGGAAAAATGGGATCCGCAACCTTTATTTTTTTTGTTTTAATGCTTAGACAGTAACTTACTGGGAAATGGTTCTTCCTTCCTGACATATCTGCCAAAAACAACGAAGAATCTTTTGTTCAACTCCGGCGTCCATTTTGAACTTTTTTTCTCTAAAATTAAATTCAGAGTAAAGTCCGTGAGAAACTATATAAACTATATTTTATTTAAAAAGAATATTATAAAGAAAAGAAATATTGAAAAACCTTTGAAAATAAATAAAATTTTAAATAAAATGTTGTTTATCATTATAATTTAATAATGGCGAATTTATTCAACTTACTATGCGTTGTTATCAGAATAAGTTAGAATAAGTATCTCTCTTTGACGTGATTCAAATTTTCCTGATAACAGCGCTTGTCGACAATGAAATTTTATTCTTTTAAGAAATAACTACCGGAGAGTTTGATACTTACTGATATAATGCAATCGCTGATCATTTGCATTGAAATTTTCATCAGAATCAGTATCAGTCTCATCACTTTCATTCGAATTCAGAAACTTTTTACCAACTTTTGGAGGCAGGGTGTCCATGCCCCCCCCCCCCCCAAAAAAAAAAATCTTTTCGATTATACTTTATACATATTATTAAGTTTCATGGAAGTGAAACATTTCACAATTAATTTTCTTCTCAAGGGATGAAAACAGCCTTATAATGTGTTTTTAGAGCTTTCAGATTAGAAAAATTTCTTCGTCGGCCAACCATGGTGGTCGACAATTTTTACACTCCCTTATCCTAAAGATTTTCCCTAAGTTTCCAACTTGAAAATGTTTGGCCCCCAAAAAAATTTTCAAGTTGTTACGGCCCTGTGTTTCTTATGTCATAGTAACGAAAATGTGGAAATAACTTGATTGTGTAACTTATTGATTAGAACGGAATCAGAACTGTTTTTATTGACTGAAATGTCACTATTTTCCGGTAATTCTCAAGAATGTTAATCAGATGATCAAATATTTATCTAAAAAATGGCAATTGTGATGGATTTACTAAATTATTTTGATAATTTTTATCACTGACAGTCTGTTATTTTTGTGACAATGATTTAATATTTCATTCACAAATGGAACTGTTATTTAGAAAAGTGCGGCTACAACCGATTCTATATCCGACTGTCGCTAATGGGTGTCAATCAAATATTTTAAAGACGGGTTTTAAGACGGGTTTACTGTCCTCGCGCTCAGGTAAAAAATTTAATTATTTTTGTGTTGGTAATTTGCATTTAGAGGGTCATTATCGCTCGTGGACTTTGGACTTCACGTGGCACGTGCCGCGTGATTGTTTTGTGTATATACTTGTTTAACTGGTTTTTCTTGTTATTTTCGTACCGTTCGGGTATAAATTTGTTGAAGTTTTATGACAATTTAGTTGGAAGTACAAATAGACAAGAGAAGACTTACTTGTACCAAAACTCATTTTTGTGTACGTTTAATTTACAACACCACAAAATGAAATTTATTCATACTTTTTTTCGGGGCATGCTTTTTAGTTTTATCTGTAAAAAAGCACACCTTTGACACACATTTCATGTTTAGATATACTTAGTAACCGATGTTTTGAACAGTTTATAGTGGAAAATACAGGTCGCTTAGCTTCAAGGGTGCATTGCAGCAAATAATATGCACACTTTCAAATTTTAAGCGTTTCTCCTAATGTGTGTAAGACTGGTACCTAGAAAAGCGATTTTAAAATCAAGCAATTGGTATTAATTTGGTTGTAAAACTTAACGTTATTGTTACGGTCACACTCCTTCGCAGAGTGTCCTGTTTTTTTTATCAGTTTTCTCGCGTGTTTTGTTGTGTCGTTATTTATCATTGCGTTCCTTTAGGTTTCATTGCATGCGACGTTTGTATTGTCCTTCCATACCTTTTCTTTGTTTCATTTACTTTTGTATTCCCATGCGGCACCCCATAGAGGATTTGTATATATTGTCAGTTGGGTTTATTAATTACTTTGTAGCTTTCAGTTTTTAAGGCGTTCGATTTTGTGACACATTTAGTGTTTAAATGCACACTTGATGCATTGAGCGTGTTTCGTATAACATGTGGTTCTATTCATTTCTTAGTTTTGTTTACAAGGTTTTGAATTAGAGTTTTTTGATCTCTTGACTTTTTACTGTGTTGTTGTAGTTTGATGAGCGCGATGGCTGAGCGTGTTAAAAAAGAAAACGTTGTGTTGTTGTAACCGTTGTCAACTGAAGTGCTTTTTCTCATATTTTTAACATTTAGTTGTTCATGTGTAGTGCACAGTACACAGCTGTATGTCTGGTGACCTGTCACACCGCGGTGATTTCCTACAGTGATTTTAGTACGTATTTATTTTGTTATGTTATCTTATCCCATCGTCACTTTTATGCACCTTTTGTGCTAGGCTTTATACAGTTTGACTTTTTCAGTTGTCACGCACCGATTGTGCCAGGCATTATTTAGTCCTAGTTTTGGCCGTTTTAATTTTGTTTACGTTTTGGCATTGACACGTATATTCGTTGTACCTTTGATGTGGATTTTGAATATTCTATATTTTTTGGAGTTAGTTGGTTATCAATTATCAATAGGTTGCGTGATTGGCTAATCACGAGATGCACGCTTTTTTATAAGAATACGCTTTATAAGAATAGCAGGGTGAAAATGGGGATTTTTTGAAGAATATTCTAAGAATATGCCCAGGGTGAGAATTCTACTGTGTTGGGGAATAATTTGCCGAAATATAACTGAAGTGTGCAATGTCTTCTTATGTATACGCGATCAAAACATGTACGCAGTATAGAAGAAAAAACTTCATTAAGAAATTTTTATGGAACAAAAATTAAGTATACAACCTATTTTAAGTAGAATAAATAAGAATATGCTAAGAATATTTCAGCCTGATTTGGAGTTAAAAATTAAGAATACTTGACCCTGGCCGAGTCAAGTCTATGCT
Organism: Candelabrum cocksii; assembly: GCA_963930725.1. Taxonomy (NCBI): domain Eukaryota; kingdom Metazoa; phylum Cnidaria; class Hydrozoa; order Anthoathecata; family Candelabridae; genus Candelabrum; species Candelabrum cocksii. The sequence continues at coordinate 9,618,301 of OZ005677.1, read as the reverse complement.
TATAAAAAAAATCATATTTCGGAGTGCAAAATTCAATATTTCTTCTGATTGGTTAAAGCAACTATTCCCGGGATTCCTATTGGTTAAAAACAGAGTGCAAAATCTATTCGCCACATTTTTCTCGTATCTCGCGATAACTACTACTTAGTTTGTAACCAAAGTTTTTTATTTTATTTGTTTTAGCTTTATTTTTGGAATAATAATAATAATAGTCTCTTATAAAATATATGAAATTAATTCCACAACAGACCAACAAAACATTTTTTAATGATAAGGAAATAAAAGCTTTTTATAACTTTATACTTTCTTCTTGAAAAGAGGGCGAAAAGATGTCACGGCTATAGATTACACGTTTGAGGTACATTGTATAAGTTTGTTATTCCTCCGTGTATAAAAGAATTCACTATTATATGGTAAGAAAAATTTACTAGACTGATGCCCTAAAAAAGAAATTTCAAATAACCTTTACGGGATGCAGTTTGCTCGATGGTACAAACAGATTCACTGATTGCGTCATAAGTTGACTTTGAGCATTCACCTTAAAAATTAAAAAAAAAATTAAATACAAGATATATTGTAAAAAGGCATACGGGACAAGAAAAAAAGATTACTGCATGCTCGTACAGAAAACATAGAGCTAAGCTTGGTGTCTTTTAACCAAACTGCTTTACAGCCAGGGAACCAAATAGTCAACTCATTTGCTATATGATGGCATGAGTAGGAGTCAAAATATAAAAACACCTTTAAGGGACGTAGTTTGCTCAGCGGTAAGAACAGAAGAAGCAGTTGAATTTGATCATTTGATCAAGGCATAGAAAAAAGAGAAAAGAAAAAAACTTTATGAGAAAAAATAAAATAAGCATCGATGAGATATTTACATATTTTCCAATTCCTTCAGGTAAATATACCAATTTGCTGTACTAAAAAATCATGGATGTCAAAGCAAATCCAAATAGATTTTCCATAGTATGGACTTTACGTAATGCAAAACGCCCAGAGAAATTTTCAATCAGAGAAAAAGTCACTTGCTATGTTTTGCATGTGTGTAAGAACTTGAAGCAAATTAATTTAAAGTGCCTGTGATGGCTTTATACACTTATTTTGAAAGAATTTTAACTTTTTCTGAGTAATATTGTACGGTTTCTATCAAAAGTGTAGTAGGAGTATACCTGGTTCTATATCGAAAATATTTCTTCCAACCTTGGCCATTCCGATCAGGGCTAACGGTGTTTGATATACCATTCGATACATTTCATTTCTGACGAATGGTCCATGTGTTTGTAGAAAAAACGTCTTTCATTCTCAGAAATTTCCAGAGCGTAATGACTGCTTACCCGATGTCTGTTATTGGTGACATTAATTAATTCGGCTTTCAAGAGATTTAGATTTTTGCAAACCTCTCACAATGAATGCCACAAAATGTTTGTGTTGGCAACAACGTTACAATTTTTGCGAAGGTCCTCGTTCGACAAAATTCGCATGGCATTTACAGTGTCATCAGGAATAAGTATGGAAACCAAATGTTTATTGCCCTTCCCCGTCTGAAATACCATCTTGTGAGCGGCAACTAGAATTTGATCAGCTTTCGAAAGCTTTTTTTAATCTGCTGTTGCTCCATCCAACCGCCTCTTTCAGCTTCTAGCCAATCTGATACAAGAAGCAACTTCACCTCCTCGTCATGGTGATGTTTCTTAGTGCCTTGGTGATGTTTCTTAGTGCCATGGTGATGTTTCTTAGTGCCATGGTGATGTTTCTTAGTGCCATGGTGATGTTTCTTAGTGGCATGGTGATGTTTCTTAGTGCCATGGTGATGTTTCTTACTGCCATGGTGATGTTTTCAAGTGCATGGTAATGTTTCTTAACTCAATGAACTCTGATGCAGTCATAAACTCAAACCCTGTGGCGAGTTTTCTCATCTTCTTTGAAATGTGGCTGTAAATTTTTTTAATGTAATAAGGCAAGTTGCACGGCTTCCAACTTTTTTTAAGTTTTTTTATTTTCTAGCAGATACAGAGGACTGGAGAGAAATTCATCTTCATTGGATTTGATTGCTCTCAAGAAACCGTCCATTTCCTTTGATTGTTCTTCCTTTTCCTCTATGAAAAACCTTGAAGCTGCTTACACGATTTGAGCAACAAATAATACATCTTCTGACGAAGACCCACTTTCATTTCTTTGTTTCCCTTAGTCGTGATAATGTTCACAGCGTCGCATAGATCATCGGAATTGTTCCTGCTGAGCATATCCAAAATGTGCGAACATTGAGCGACGCCTTCCAGCTCTGAAAATGGTTGGAACAACGTCGCCAACAATCGCATATCGCTTCTCACAGATTTTAAAACTGATTCTATTTTTTCCTTCCTTTATGCAATATTTTTTTAAAGAACTTGTGACCCAAATACAAAATGTACTCATCCTTTCGAACTATTTTTCCAATGTCATCAACTCTTACCTTCGATAAGACTTTTGATATAAAGTTATTCGAAAGTTTCATGTCACAAGGTAAGGACTGTATATATAGTTGTATTGGTAAGGCAGGAGCATGAGAATAAAAGTATTCCGAACAATACTTTCTGTGAGTGTGGAAAATCGCTTTGATACAAAAGCTGAGCAGGAACTGCATAAAACAATTTTCAGATATTTCCTGCATTATCTCTCACTTTGATAGTTTGGGACTTCCTTTGAGGCTTCTGTTTTATTGTATTTGATAATTCCCTCTCTACGTATTGTCCTGAATGCTTTTATTCGGTCTTTCCTCTTCATTATAAGAGCGTCTTTCACTCTCTTATGATCTTCATGGCAATTTCGGATGTAAGTTTACTGCCACAGAAGATGCATAACCTATAAAGTTTTCTGCATGGATTCTTCTCCTTGGACTTCTTCTAAAATAATAACATATCTAATTACAATCAGTTCAGATATGATGTAAAGAAGAAACTTTTGTTTATATGATTTTGGTCAGGACAGAGGACCAATTGCTAAAGAATTGAAAGTTGAAGGAATACCATAATGACTTCTATTGACAGTATTAGCGAGTTGTAATTGCAATTCCAATGCGTAATGGATTCCATAATAAACTTTTTTTAAGCGTTAATGTATAAGAATAAAAACTGACACAAAAGAAGGCGTTACATTGTTTGTTAAACAACTGGCTTGTCATGAGTAAAAAGTGTCTCAAACAAGAGATACTGGATGTTGAAAAGCCATATCAAACAAAAGAAAAGAAATAAACTGATCCAAAATCTTAATTTTGTAATGGCTTCTGGTACAACTTGCACTAAATGTTAAAAACATCGAACATTTTAAATTTGGCATGTTTAAAAGAAAGACCGTGAAAGATACCTTTTTACTGCTAACAAGTGTGGCATATACATTGATTGAAAAACGTATAAACCTTAACAGGTCATTAACTTGCATTGAGGTGTTTCATCGAAGTAATTTATTTTCATAATAACTTTGAAACTTTTAATATGTTCGTGAAAAAAGTTAAGCATAGATTTTTAATAGTTCAAGGCTTCGCGGGTTTGAACCATTAATTCAAGAAATAAAAACTTTGCAACTTTTCTCGCTACTTCGCTCTATCCACATTGGCGTTCTCTTTACAAAAGAAAGAGGAGGTTTTTGACGTTCAAAATATCTACAAAAGTAAACGTGTAAACAAAAGGTTAAATGAGGTGATAATGAGACCTGTGGAACGCTGAGTCACGTGTGAGTTTGTGAATGATGTAACGGTATGGGTTGCCGTGGTAGGAAAACAAAATGTAGAATGATATGAGATGATATGTAGAGAGATGCTGCAGATGTATCTCATAAAAATATTGTTTTGTATTAAAAACATTTTGGGAATCATATTTTCACCTCAAAGATTTTGAAGATTCTCTTCTGCATTTCTTTCTTTCTTTTGACATATTTGTTCATTTGCTTCCGGGAATTGAATAACCTAGAGAAAGGAGGAATATAGTCCGAAGGAGAGGTTAGGTGAGTTGATATGCCTTGCAAAACACACTGATAAATGGCCAATAAATTATCAATTTATGTTGTGCGACTTGACATGTGGGTTAGACGTTTCTAAAAAAGCAGGTCCTCATCATTTGACATTATAAACATTAAAGAATTCATACATTTAAAATTTTGATAATTAATCTCAGCAAGAGACTTAATGACAAGAGACAAAACTGTAAATGTAGTACTTGTTGAAAGCGGAAACATAATTTTACTCTAAACTACCTAAACCGATGGCTTAACTCTCGTTATCCATTGGGCTCCCGTGATTGACGATTGTGCCGGAGTACAGCTACATACATACATACATACATACATACATACATACATACATACATACATACATACATACATACATACATACATACATACATACATACATACATACATACATACATACATACATACATACATACATACATACATACATACATACATACATACATACATACATACATACATACATACATACATACATACATACATACATACATACATACATACATACATACATACATACATACATACATACATACATACATACATACATACATACATACATACATACATACATACATACATACATACATACATACATACATACATACATACATACATACATACATACATACATACATACATACATACATACATACATACATACATACATACATACATACATACATACATACATACATACATACATACATACATACATACATACATACATACATACATACATACATACATACATACATACATACATACATACATACATACATACATACATACATACATACATACATACATACATACATACATACATACATACATACATACATACATACATACATACATACATACATACATACATACATACATACATACATACATACATACATACATACATACATACATACATACATACATACATACATACATACATACATACATACATACATACATACATACATACATACATACATACATACATACATACATACATACATACATACATACATACATACATACATACATACATACATACATACATACATACATACATACATACATACATACATACATACATACATACATACATACATACATACATACATACATACATACATACATACATACATACATACATACATACATACATACATACATACATACATACATACATACATACATACATACATACATACATACATACATACATACATACATACATACATACATACATACATACATACATACATACATACATACATACATACATACATACATACATACATACATACATACATACATACATACATACATACATACATACATACATACATACATACATACATACATACATACATACATACATACATACATACATACTCTGTCCCTTTATGTCAGAAATGTTGAGAAATGTAGTAGAATCGTTAACTCTGCTATTATTGAGTTTAACGATGGACGCTGTGGTTTGGAACCAGTTTTAAGTAAGCTTGGCATTCCCATCACTGAATTTATGAGAAAAAGTCTCACAAAGCGAGATAAAGAACAAATTAATGAGTGCAATGGAACAAAAATCATCCAATGTTGGTAAAAAAAGAAGAAAAAACTAGGTACAATCAAAAAAGGATTTAATGACAAGGAGAAAGAAAGTGAAAAGATTCCTTACACTGGCAGTGTCACTGCTGGTTCATATTGATTTTTTGTTATGTGTTTTGCTGTATTTTGCTATATTTTAGTCGTTTATTCCATATCAAAGCCTTGATAGGAAGGTATATATATTTGGTTAAAACAAAGCCAGTTTTATCACCAAAGTCTATCGGAATTAATGGTAGTTTAGAATGCAATGATTCTAAATAGAATAATATTAAATTCGCCGGTGTCTGCATGCCCGGCAGCCGGTGTCGCGAAAAAAAATTACTCCGTATAATAAGTATCGATTTCTTTATTGCGCATGTGCAAACCATTGCGTAATAGCACCATCAAATGTTCTGTAGTTAATATTGTAGATGGGATGAGTATATTTTCCCAAGTTTGCAAATTTATTAGTGTAGCTAGCTAGCATAGCTAGTTTTAGCAACGAATAACTTTTGTTTGTTTTATGGGCTATACCGTTTTGCGCACCAAGTCACACCAAGTCAAGCCACGTTTCTGATAGCGTAATAGCACAATATTTTACAAGTACCATCATCAGTCAATGATTCCTCAATATCATTAAGCTCTTCTTGCGAGCTGACAATGTCGATCTTGCTTTCTTTAGAAACAGTATTTGAAAATATTTTTCCAACACATATATTCTTCCAACCTCACCAAATACTTTGTAATTTTTAGTTGTCGCTCAGAGACCAACTTCATTGATTCTGTTAAAGAATAAATAAAAACTTGAATTTTTGTAGCAAAAGAACAAAAAATAATGAAAATGTTTATAAAATCTCAAGCTTCAGAGACGGATCTAGAGGTTCTGCAAACATCTGAGCAAAAAAACACTATTATCCGTGGAAATATATTTAAGATAATTAAAATTATGTTCTGAGCTGTGCACACATATTACCTACAATTTTTCATTATTTTTTGTTTGGGGAGCCTTATGGTTTAAACATCTATTTATTACATGAGTGTAACCAAAATATGCAACATTATAACAGATACCTTCCACTTTTTCAACCAGATGGTTCAACTCCTCCTGTATATTTTGCATGACCGATAACATTTCTTTGGAGGAATCTTTTCGTCTGAAAGCATATAGAAAGACCTGCTCAGACCATCATTGGAAAGCTCTTTCCAATAAAATAAAGAAGAATTTCTTTTATTTCCGACTAGTCAAAAATTATGGCCTCTGCAAGTAGGGTCAAACAAATAAAATTAAAACAAGGCATAACTGAAAAAAGTACCTAATAGGAGAATTCATGGGAGAACTGAAATCATCCATCACGTCATTTTCAGCTTCAGGTGTCGATGTTCTGAAAAAAAGAAATCGATAAGAACATTCATTTTTACTTTTATATTAATTTGTAGCTAGACACATTACTAGACACCAGATACCTCCCTTTAAGTAACTAAGACTCACTAACTCTACTTAGTTGATGTGTAGTTTTATCTCTTCACTCTCCTGACTTCTTCTTCTGTTGTCGAGTTACTATATACAGAAGAAGATATTGAAAAATTGAAAGAAGAGATACGTGGAGGATTTTGATTGATTTGATTTGATTTGGAGGGCTATGAAAAAAATATGATATTAATTGAGCTTTTCTATAAATCAAAGAAGCAAAAAATCAAATATTGTTTAAGTGCTTTGTTGATGATCTGTTTCGAGGGAAGTATTGTTGATAGCAGAATATAATATTACCTCAAGAAAGGAAAGAAATAATCTCAAGAAAAGAAGAAAATTAAAGTAATTTCATTTCGCTACTAACATTAAATCAATCAAAGTTAGTGCTGTAAAAAACACACACAAATATTACAAATTGATTTACATAAAGGCAGGTAGAAATTAAAGGAAGACAACGAGTTCTTGATGCTCGTCTCAAAACTCCTTTATGCATTCAACATTCAACAAAAACCACAATTTAACTCTTCCTCTTCTTTCATGTTCATTCAACATTAAATTGCAAAATAAACCACCACTACAACCAGACAACCAAACCAACAACCTAACTACAAAATGGTGCAAAATCAAAAATGTTTATGTTTTGGAAATGAACGCGTCATAGCCATAAATTGAAAACAAAAGAAAAAAGAAAACAATGAACCTACCGGTTAATTTGTTTCTTTTGTGTCTTCTCTTGCGCTTTCTCTTTAAAAGATTCCCGCCTTTCCCGCTTGCAAGCGGAAAATAATATTACGAAAATAGCTGCATGGGGGTGCGTCATCAGCAAAAATATAAAAGAAAAAGTTAACCTTCAAATGTTTTGATATTAATTGAGAAAATCCTTTATAAATTACTAAAATTCTATCTGGAAACTGGGATATAAAAATTGTGAATTGAAATTATGTTAGGATAAAAAATTAAATTTATCACAAAGCAACCCCCGGTTAAGTTTTCTCCACCATCAGGATACCGGTCGAAAATGCATCGAAACATGGTATAAAAAATACGCGTCGATACACCGCATATTAAAGACGCCGTTTGAACGTCGGAAAAAATCTTAATTTAGAGCGCGTATTTTAAATGCGTTGAATCGACGTCGATAAGACGTCTTAAAAATGCGCGCATTTTTTCGACCTAAATTCGATCTGAGTTCGACGTCGGGAAAACGTTGTGTGCCGGCTGGGATAGTTACTTATGAATGGAAATACGCGTATAGAACTATACCTTAAGGGAAGAAATTTTCGCGATTGACAAATCTAAAACTGTGAATTTCGCGAAATTTATTTTCACGGATGAGGTACTCCCATTTTCGACATTTCTGATAGCGCCAATGAGTGCAAAAAATTCAATAAAAAACTATAATAAACTTGTATGTTTGGTACAAAATGACATCAATTCATTGAATGTTGATTCAAGTCGGTTGTTAGTGGTTTCACCGAGATTAAAATGCAGTTCTTTGTAGGATGACACCCATTGATACTTGACGGAATGTAAATTTTTCATATAGTAATCGGATACAACGGTCACATTTGTATCTTTCAGTTTCTGCACATTTTCGTCATATTCCAGACACGATTTAGAATTCAATTATTTTTCGAAAAATTTTAATGTTTAGATTAGATACGGCATAAACAAAGCGTAAAATGAATTGGATGCAGCAAGGTGAATTAAACTCAAGAAACCGTGTCTAATCTAATATCAGAATTCTGCTAAATTCAACTATAAATCGACTTAACTTCTTTATACGTCTATTTTCCGATGTGTCTAATTCAATCAACAAGATTTTGCATGTAATAAAAGCACGAAATTTCGCTGAACTTGCAATAATTCTGTATTGTTGTTATGGGAAACCAGAATAGAGAAGGAACAAAATGTGTGCGCACATTTAAAATTTGAACGAGAAAAGAAAAAAACAGTGTGTTTTGTTAAGCCATTTAGTTTGTTATGGCTGAAAAAGATGCTTAGAAATAACTTTTCATTTAACATATCTGGGAGCTGAAAATTTTTTGTGGAAACCTCTTTTATATATATAGAAGATTAAAAAAAGAAAAAGTTTCCGCACCTGGGACCTGCAGTTCTGCCTGTGTTTTAAATCATTTCTACTCGGTTCAAGAAAATATAAAATTAATATCTTGTTAAATTTTATAGTGTGATCTGCATCCGGATCCATCGTCTTCTCTTTTTCTATCCGAATTAAATTAGACACAGTAAAAACGAGGCGTGAAAAGTGAACTCGCCATCGACATTGTGAGTCTGCCGAACGTTTGTCTGTTTTAATATGGACTAGATTAAATATGGACTAGATTAGACAAGACATAAAACAGGCGTATAAAGTAGGCCTTAGACTAGACAATATTTGGATAATCTCCTGGCAACGATATCTTTCTGCCGAAGTGATTTTTCTTGCAAGTGACTTCTCTTTGAAAAGAACGTAAAATATAAAATCAAGACAATAAGAAGACAGTTTATTCAATTAACAACTTACCACCATTAAAAGAGTTTGATTTGTTATTCAGGAAGAAAATGTAGTAAAAAATACATGCCTTACTTTAGCTGTAGGGTGTCCGTTGCCTCGGAAATATTGTAAATTAAAATGTGTACGCGGATTTAAAATATCTTTTAACGCCTGTGAGACAGTACACCAATATGTCTATTTTAGACGGAACATAAATACCAAACTTTTTTTGATTGTGAAGTAGTTCTGTTTATCACTGTGATCATAATTTACTGAACTAATTTGTTAAAAAATAAATCATTGTTATTCTAGAAAACATAGATGTATTTTATAGCACAAATGTTACCACCTTAACCAACTTTTAATAGAAGGACTGGATTCGAACCAGTACAAATGTACAACAAAAATACATTAATTTAATTTAACTCAACACAGAGTTTACAAGCAAATCAATGCCTCACCAGTGACAGTCCAGCATTCAGCGCCTCTTAAAGTGCAAACAGTAATAACTTCTTTAACAACACGAGAACGAACCAGTACAAATCGATCTGATACCAATGTTTTGATCTAGGGTGCATCCAGGTCGTTTTGTATATATTTTTATGCTGGAAAAAAGTGCTACTGACAGAAAAATTATTCTCAGTGCAAAATGTTAGAAGAGCTAGACCATTTCTGTTGCAGTTCCCAATTCCATGCCGCGGGCCAGGAGTTATAGTCAGTACCTACACGAGCATTAAAGTCTCCCATGACAGTTTTATGATCGACTGGTATATTTCTAATGTTGTGATCCAAAATCCGCATAAAACTGGCCAATTTCCTCTAGTGAATGCAACATAGTAGAAACAGCTTATTAGTGCCATGTAGCTGTTACCTTTGAGTTTTAGTAGGCAATACATTGATCGTTCGGAAAAACCAGAAGGAATCTCATCAAAATGATCGAGTAAAGGTAATTTTATTGCAAAACCGATGCCAGATATTCTTATTTGTCCTTCAGGAAGACCTTTCCAGAAGAACGTATAGCCGGTGGTTAACCCCAAGTAAACAAAAGTAACAAAGGTTTGTAACAGTTTGCCTGTAGTTGTTCAGCTGTAGCACGTCAAAGTTTGAAAAGACCTCCCAAAATTTGCAATATTTAGCAACTTTGAAGCACATTAACTTCATAGCCATTTGAGAACAGCCAAAACAAACCCCCAAAATGGGTTATTTGGGTGAAAAACTATTTTGGTATACAAAAAATCAGGTGATCATCCTTCTTTTTATTTGCAAAGTTATTGGCTGTTGAATATCAAAAAAATCTACTGTCTGCTCGCGACACCCAAATTTTGCAAAAACTGATTCAACCATAACTTTTGAACGGATTGATCAATTGAACTGATATGGTTATGGTATTAGCACAAGTCTAAAATCTAAATATTTCCCGGTTGGATGAGTAAGTCAACGATCAGTCGAAACATAGCTGCCAAATTTCGTGTTTACTTAAACCCTCATGGGCGCTAAATCGGGAACATACATATATATATTATATCATGAATTTATGGTTCATTATAAACACCCATAATCTTTTGCTATGAATTACAGAGGAATTGACAGTTCTGGGCTGTATTATAAATCTTATAACTTTAATAAAATAAAACACAAGTAAGAATATAAGCAACCAGAGGACGGCAAATATAAAAGAGGCAATCCCCCCCCCCCCTTCACTTAAAAAAATCATAAATTAATTAGAGGAATCCAATTCGAGGATTTACGGTATCAATTTTGGCCGCAATTTTCTTCAATTTTACCCCCTGATAGCCATAGTTACCATGGAAACAGCAAAAAATATTATTCGAATTAACTCTCAAGTCCTAAGGCCCGGTGAAAAATCAACTTAAACATAAAAGTAAAAGATTTTCCCCGAACTTGTAGAATTGATCCTGTGGAATTTCTTAATCTACATAAAATAAGCTTTCCAACGGTATTATAATATTTATCTAAATTTTTTCTAGTTTAGGCCTATATTTAGGGAGATTCTACAGGACTAGAAAGCAAGCCATCGATGGTAAGACTTTCCTATTCAAACTCATCGTTCGCGCTTCATGGTTTCAATGAAAGATCGAAAACCAAATGAGAAATGTTTCTTAACCTTTTAAACAAATAACATTAATATTTACAAAAAAAAACATAGAACGCTAAACAAACAAATATATTTACGACACATTGTTACAAAACAAACGAATTAAGAAATCGAAAATACATTTAAGAATTTCGAATTAAGAAACAAACTAATATATTGAATTAAAAACCTTATAACCATTAAAACCACCACGGCAACTCAACCTCCTTCCCCAACTCTTTTCATTCCTTCGTATAAGTGTTCGTGTTGTTCGTTCATGTGATGGTTGTCATTAATCGTGATTCGCTCCACTGATTTCATTGTTTTCAGCGCATTCATCATTTCTATTGTTTCTTCAACACAACATTCTGTACGAAGGGCAATCTCTAATACTTCCACGACAACGATCAGAGGTAGCAACTTTCGAAATGTTTCTATTGTATAATGGTCATATGACAACTTCTTTATAAGAGGTTCACTGGATGATAGTTTGGAGTGTGTTTGCGCGAATAACCTTCCATTGAAGTTGGCGGGTAAACGATAAATATTAATCACTTCCGCTGACCACATGAGCTTCGTAACTCTCGCTTGTACATCACGTGACATCTCTTTTACACAATCCACACTTAACCCTTCAATGTTTAAACAACCAACTTCCTTCAGTTTGTCGGCGAAATACAAACCTTGCGAACATCGTAACGCGTTATCATTGTCAATCATGTACCAGTACCTTCGCGTGAAATGTTGTTTGTAGTGTTGAGGGATGGGCGACTGCGCTTCAAAGAATGAAGCGAGGAACAAAACACCCATCTCGTTTATCGCTAAACAAATTACATGAAATATGTTTTCAAGATTATTAAAGATTATTTTGAGTAAATTGTTAAACCTTAATAAATATCTTAAATAATAATATCACGATGAAATATTACGGAAGTTACATTTGTCACGTGACACGCAAGGTATAAATTCATGAAATTGGAAATGCTATATTTATTAAAACCAGCGATTTTCCGACTGAAATAATTATTATTATTTTCAGGGTTATTTTTCGTAAAACCGCGAGAAAAACACTAAAATCAACACATAAAAACAATCAAACAGAAGTTTTGTGTTAACACATTTGCATCCATGTTGTCAGGAGATGTTAGAATGGAAACAACAATATTTTACTCAATACATAGTAGTTATCACGAAATACGAGAAAAATATGGCGAATATTTTTTTGAGTTTTTTTTTCTGTTTTCCAAAATATTTAACGAGCCTTTAGGCGAGTATTTCGCGATAACTACTTTATCAATAGGTCTATATGATATCTTATATAACACGCTTTGAATGCGTGAACATGAACGTCGTCACGACTCAATGATTTTACGATTGCATTATTCTAACATTCGCACGTGTCATATTTTGCACTCTGCTTTTAACCAATAGGAATCCCGGGAATAGTTGCTTTAACCAATCAGAAAAAATATTGAATTTTGCACTCCTTTTTAGCCAATCAAGAAAAAATATTGAGTTTTGCACTCCGAAATATGATATATTATATTATCTCGTGATTAGCCAATCACGTTACAGATATTCACGCAACCTATCGTGATTAGCCAATCACGTTACAGATATTCACGCAACCTATTGATAAGCTCTCTATAAAAAGTATTGAGTCAGGATTTAAAGTAAAACTTGTATTTGATGCTATATTTTTATATGTTATATATCGCAAAAAATAATGTTGGCAAAATTTAATACTCTTAGGTATTTATCACGTTCCCAATAAAAAGGTATAGTGGCTTATTGAACATTCCCTCTGTTAAGTAATAAAACATTAGAAAGATCATCTAAAGAACGTTATTTGCTAAATTTACGCAAAATTATTTGACACAAAAATGACACAAAACATAGTGAGAAAGAAAATCTCCAGTTCGTCGAGAAACCCAATTTGAAAAAAAGTTCACTCACGATTGGGTGAGTTCGGAAACTGCAAAGAAAACATTTAGCTAATACTTTTTTAAAAACATTTAATAATAATAATAATAATATTTCATATTTAGTTCCGTCAAATTTAATAATTATTTTAAATAATTTATTTAAATTCTCCACTCATTAATGAAACAATAAACACTCCTAAACATAATTAAAGATATGAAAGTATAAAATATATATATATGCGATAAGTATTTTATTCTCTGGCGTCATTGTAGATAAAATAATATTTGAAAACATAGCCTTTTTACAACAGGAGAAAAACATGAAAGAGAGACAATGAAATACATAAAGATAATCGCAATGTTAAATAGTTTTATTAAACTTGACTTGTTTATTTTTTCTTTATTGACTTGTTCATTTAAGTTTCATAAACATTATTTTGTGATGATATATATTTAAAAAGGATTTGGTTGGCTAAAATAAAACGAGTTGTTGATGTGGTGGTTGTCGGGATATTGCGGTTCAAAGTCGTACGAATGCAAACCACTATAAAAAGGTGTTTATCTGTTATTTTTAGAATTATCCCAGGAATATTCAGTAGAATATTTCTCATGTAGAATTTGCCATACTGAATATTACAAAACACTAAAAAAAAAATTGTTGTTTATTTTCTTCTCAGTCTGTAAGAGACGTTTTGTACGCAATATTTTATCGTGACTTAATCACATTCGTCTACAATGACGTCAGAGAACATCACGCGATCAAATGTACGGTCATTTAAAACAGATGTAAAATGATTATTTTTACAATTATAACGATTATTTTTATCCGCCAATAACGCAATGGTAAGGCGTTCGGTTCTTAACCAAAAGGTTCTGGGTTCGAGACCATGCTATCACAAAGTTGTTTAGTGAGCGGTTATAAATAAACATCGCCGTATTTCATCTAAAATAACCGTAGCACAAATGGGAGCAATTAAATACACTAAAACTCCGGGTCGAGGTCTTCATGATAATGCTTAATGAGCGCTCTGGGAGCCTCGTTAAAAAACAAACAAACAATAAATTCCATATAAAATGTTTTTATCTTATAATTTATGCCGATTTTGTAAAAAAAATTTAAATGTATTATTTACGGAACAATTCCTTTATTCCGAAATCTACTAATAAGCGGTTTCGGGGTTAAGTCTCCATTTCAAATACTTTTGTTCCCATTCTGAAGGAAATTGGAATGTGTAGCTGGAAAGTTCCACTCAACAAACTTGTTGAAGAGCTTATGATAAACGTGCAATATTAGATTAACAAATCATATTTTCACTCCTCTTCATTTAAAAGGGTTGGATGATTCACTCAGTTTCTGAACCCTTCATAGTGTCCAAGTCGATTGTAATGACGAATGTGAACCCTCATTTTATATCATGTTGACTGTCATTATAAATACAATATAAAAATACAAAATATATAAATATGAATATACGGTATAGTATAAACCCAAATAATTGTTAAAAAGACGCTTATTCAAAGGCTCCACCTTAAAAAGTACACTTGTATAAAAGCAATTTATTACTAAATTTAATTTTCTGTTAAGCCAGAACAATTTCCATGAATCTGATGCAATACGAGATATGATATACTTTGCAATTGTATTTTACATGTTATATTGTATGGGTTTAACTTTAACCCTTTTTAAGCATGAACTTAATCAAGTTGTTAATTGTAAGCCTTATATAAAAACCTTCCCAGTCAATCTCATTTTGACTACAACAATTTGCAATGATAAAATCAAGTATATACGAGTTGTAGGAAAATCTACAAAATCTACTTAACATTTTTCAACAAATGTGCAGATGATGTAAAAGATTACGTCATTTTTTATTGTTTTGTTGTAATAGGCGCCTCGTATAGGCGCACTCGAATGTGTCACGGCCGATGAAAGAGAGAACGCTTTGATGTTATGGATCAGGGCTGAACAGAAGAATATCCGTACCCAACGTGAGTCTAGCTACCAAAAACTTTGCAATTCCCTGAAAATATTCGACGACGTAAATGGCATTGCTCGACTGAAGGGACGTTTCGGTAGCTCAAGTTTCAACTACGACGTGAGGCATCCGATCTTGCTTGCTGGAAATGGACGATATTTTGCTGAACTGCTCGTACGCGACTGTCATCTTCGAGTGATGCACACTGGAGTGGAGGCGACGTTGAACCAATTGCGAAGAAGATTCTGGATTGTGAAAGGACGTCAATACGTAAAGACAATTCTTAGAAAATGCGTAATTTGCAAGAAATTTCAAGGACGTACTATGAACTCCCCAGATTCTCCTGATCTTCCTAATTTTCGTTTTTATGATTGTTTTAGTTTTTGTAACATAGGAATAGATTATGCCGGACCGTTATTTGTCCGTGAAACCGCTAGAGCCGATGCCAAAAAGGTTTACATTTTGCTTTTTACCTGTGCCTCTAGTAGAGCCGTACACTTAGAATTAGTTCCGGATATGAAATCCCCCGCATGTATACGCGCATTCGAAAGGCTGATGTCAAGAAAGGGAATACCAAAGTTTGTTATCAGTGATAATTTTAAAACATTCAAATCAAGTCAAGTGAAACGTTTTCTTTCTCAACACGGCATTCAACAGAGTTTTATTCTACCCGCTTCACCTTGGTGGGGCGGATTTTATGAACGTCTTG
This sequence comes from Candelabrum cocksii, assembly GCA_963930725.1. Classification (NCBI taxonomy): domain Eukaryota; kingdom Metazoa; phylum Cnidaria; class Hydrozoa; order Anthoathecata; family Candelabridae; genus Candelabrum; species Candelabrum cocksii. The sequence continues at coordinate 9,602,045 of OZ005677.1, read as the reverse complement.
TTCGTTCCGTCAAGTTATCGTAGAAGAAATCTCTCGGGAGATCACTTTTAACCTATGAACAATTGGAAACTGTTTTATGCAAAAGCGAATTCGTCATCAATGGCCGACCTTTAACGTACGTCTCGTCCGACGATCTGGAAGAAGCGTTGACACCATTTCATTTACTTTTCGGCAGAAATGTTTCCTACACCTCTGGTTCCGTAAACATTAATGACATTGTGAATTTTTCGAAGAATGACGTCATCAAAAGAGCGAAATACATGCGACTGCTCATTCGTAAATACTGGGAATCGTTCAACTCGTTATACTTGAATGAACTTCGTGAACAGCACCTAAACCGCAAATCAGCCAAGAGATCATCACCACCGCCCGTAATTGGTGACGTAGTTTTAATTCGAGATGATGTTCCGTTACCTCGTCAACGTTGGCGCTTAGGTAAAATCACACAACTGGTCACCGGCAGCGATGGTAATGTCAGAGGTGTTAAATTAATCGTTGCTTCAGAAAGTCAAGGAAATCAATCGTTCTGCCGTCCGCTTCAAAAGATCATTCCCTTAGAAGTCTCCGAACAAGAAAACATCTCCGATGACGTCAATTCCAACACAAATACCGAGGACACTTGTATAAGTAATGGTAGACCAAAACGGCACGCGGCACGCGAGGGACAATTAATAAGAAGATTAAAGGAGAAATATGTTGACTAGTCAACGGGGGGGAGTGTAAAAGATTACGTCATTTTTTATTGTTTTGTTGTAATAGGCGCCTCGTATAGGCGCACTCGTTACTAGATCTTTTATTGTATTTTTGTGACCACGTGTGTGGTCAGTTAGCTTACGACTTTTGAAGTAAAAAGACGTATTTACCACGAGAAAGCTTCGCGTCCCACTTTTGTCGTTTGCTCGGACTCAATTTATTCTAAATTTTTACAGATGACTTATCAACACGAGATATCATTTTGATGTTATGTTCTAACCGTACTAATTTACTTGCATGCTAATATAATTAATTTCTTTGATTTCATATTCCGTAATGCAGTAAATTAGGTTTACAAAGTGTTATGTTAAGAACATGCCTCTTCTACAAAATATTTACTTTCGGAAATCGCATTGAAAATAAGAGAAAACCCTCCATACAATTCTTATACCTAATAAATCTTAGCAACACACAATAAATAGACTTACCTAAAACGTTAGCAAAATCGCTGTCCCTAAAAACCAACAAAGGTTTATTATAGTTTCATAGTTTGAAACTTTGAATCAAGAGTATGAATCATTTCAAATGTGACAAAACAAAATCATCTAAACAACAATAACAATAATAAAATAAAAAAAATGACAAACACAATTACTTACAACGTTTTGTTAGCCATCGCAGGTCGTATTAATCGTTTGTAAAGCTAATCTATGACAGGAGAAATTATAGTGATTGATGTTGAGTACATTAGTTTTAAATATATTATATATTAATTAATTATATTAATATTATATGTATAATAATATTTTTATAAACTGTTTCTTGTTGCCTGGCCTTATATTTTTGAAGCATATATTTCTTTCTTAACTTTCCTTCATCATGTAACAATTCTGGTGTGAATACTTTAATTAACAACACCATAACCATAGCAACCATAACCATGGTAATTACTAAATATTTCATGTTGAGGATAGAGAATCTATGTCTTTTAACATATGAAAAATAAAGCTGATAAAACTTCAATTACAATTACGTCTGATTACGATGGTTCAGCTAGATGAATAAATATACTGACTCAACAGAGTCCTGTGTATTGGAAAGAGAGATCAGCAAAAGAGACATAGACTAAGTGGAAGGTAGACAAAGGAGTAGATCAGGAATAATTGCAGAGGGCTGAAATAAGATTAAGAAATTTTCCTTAGGTCTAAACAATTTACGAATGAAAATTGAATGCAAATGAAAATTGAATGCAACGAATGAAAATTGAAACTCAAGTTTTATTTTATTTGGGATTGATTTGTACGGAAATGCAGTAGTGAAATGCAGGCTTTCCAGATGAAAAACAGAAAATTGCATGTGAGTTTAGCGGGGTTGATCTGACGATTTAGCGGAATGTTTCGCTTATATTTTGCCTTTCAAATCGGTTCTTTTCAAGATCTGTCGCTATCTTTGCCTTTTGTAATCATCTTCGTTTCATATAAAACTTTGGTTAACGTCAAAAGCTTGGAAATGACTTGAAACTCACCTGGAGTAAATTTCGTCATGTTGATTTGGTACAAGAATCCTTTGTCTGGAGGTGAAAGAACCAATAACCTATTCGCACCACTGAAACAAAAACACCTTGTTCATCCAACCTTTGCGTGATGACCATAACTTAATATCGATTTAATACTCATCACCATCACCATAGTTTAATACCTTGGTTAGGGACCAACCATATGCTTGGTAGTAAGGCATTTTACGAGAAAGATGGAGCATATTAGCGCGATATTCATGAACTCATTTGAAACTTTCATCTTCCAATTTTTGTTCACATTACATTAAAACACCACCATCGAGATTCTTGCACTTGCATTTGCCGACGATTTTCTCCTCGTCTTTTGATTAGATGCGCTCTTTTTATTGCAATGTTGAATTTGAATGCAAACACCGCTTTAGAATTTCCCTTTAAAATTTTGCAAAGTTCTTTAGATGCAATTATTGCAAAATTCGTTCAAATAAAACGAGATATGTAACACTTTACTATGTTAAATGTTAAAAAGACAAATAACAATGTAGAAACTCCAGTGTGATAGTGTCAGTTGTTTTGTCTATGTATGAAAATGCCAGAAGTCATGTTAGAGTGAATGGATCATATAGCAAGGAATTTGGAAGTTAAGGTTGGTGTTCATCAGGGATCTGTTCTTAGTCCGTTACTCTTTATCGTGGTTATCAGAGTTGGCATTTCAGCACCTATTGCTTCAGGTAGATGGCCATGCTCTGCATGTAGTAAAGTGTTGGTAATAACTCAATATATTGCAAATATTGTGATCATTTGGTTCATAAGATGTGTAGTGGTATAAAGGGTCGACTTACCTCAGTGGTGGACCATGTGTGTACGGTGTGTACTGGTGAAATTACCTTAGCTAATGGACAGCCAGTAGAATCAGTGCCAATAGGCGATGACCTTGTAGAGACAAAGGATGGCTTTTGGTATTTGGGTGACATTATTAGTACAGGAGGAGGCGCAGAAAAAAGTTGTATAACTTGAATTATATCTGAGTGGAAAAAGTTTAGAGAACTTTTATCTCTCCTAACTTCTAGAGCAGTAATATCTCTTCGCATGAAAGGCAGGGTGTATGATGCTTGTGTAAGGAGTATTTTTCTATATAATGGGGATACATGGAGAGTTAGAACTGTTGAACTAAACAGACTAGAGCGTAATGACATGAGAATGATTAGATGGATGTCAAATGTGGCATTGAAGGATAGGAAGCCTTCAAATGAGTTAAGAGAATGCTGTGGAATAGAAAGTGTAAAATAATCTTTGCAAAGGTGTCGACTTAGATGGTTTGGTCATGTTGAGAGAATGAATGATAACAACTGGGTTAAGAAGTGTAGGGATTTAGTTTTGTTGATGGTAAATGTGACAGAGACAGGTCATGGACAACATGGAGCCAGGTTAAATGTATAGAGAAAGATAGCATCAAGCTTTGTATGAATCTTTCTATCAGTTGCTATATATTTCATGGAATTTTCACAATTGCCAAAATAACAATGTATATATAGAAAATTAAAACAAGGTTCATTAAATCTAAACTACAACTGACAAATCTTTTCACAAGTACACATATTTTTTTTTATAAGAAACTAAGCAAAGGCCCTGGTAGTTGCAGTTTCTTAATTTTGGGGGAGGTTAAGTATCAAAAGTTTCTTAAATAGTTTCTTAAATCATAAAATTGATAAAAGTGTTAGTGATCATTAACAGACATATGTTAAAAATGTGTATCCTGTATATATATATTTATTTGGTTCTTTTTGAAAGGCATGTACCTTGTACTTCAATTATTCAGACAACAATGTCTGCTCATCCCGTCAAAACATTCGATTTCAAGTTAGCATGTTTACGCTATTGAGAACCAGACAAAGGTTTCTTAGGGACTGTTTATATGAGAGGCGAGACGGGACGTTTGCCGGGACGGGACAAAAAACAAGATCTCGCCTCTACGGTAATTTTCTCATAAAATGTGTTTTCTGTTTATCTGAAGCGAGACGTTTTTCATCCCGTCCTGGTAAGGTGGGATCTCGGCAAAACGAGATACTTTTCTCTATATATATGCTTTATCCCGACAGGCCGGGACGAATACTGAGCATGCGCAAATATAAATTATCAGATTTGCTATTACTATTTTCAAGTATGGAAATCTTCATTAATTATTTTGATCAGCCATTTTAAAATGAATACCATCAAAGCATGTAGCAGTAAAAGAAAACAACAACAAGATGAAGATGATGAAGTTATCCCAAAGAGAAAATGTTTTCGATTCAATGATAAAATGGTTGCTGAACTTATTCAATGTTTGTTAGACTTTAAAGTAATATGTGAGTATTCTGGAATTGACTTTGATGCTGACAGAAGTTCGCAATATAAACATTTAGGAACAGAAATGGCAAAACTATATGTGGATGAAGATGAAACGTATTTTGGTCAAGTTGAATCAAGTATTTTAGTCTCAGAGCTTCTCACAAAAGAAGCCAAACAAATGGAAAAAGAAAATAAGAAAATTGTTGACCGTGGCTATAAGAGAATCTTGGAAAAAGTTAAAGACATATATACGACAAAAATTTTCTAAAGCTCTCCTTGCTGGAACTCGAAATGGCAGTGGGAAGTTTATATATGAACATTATGATAAGCTCATACAATTATGGGGTGGTTGCCCTAATATAGAACCATGCCCAACTAGAGTAGACAGTTCAAGTGTTAATAATACTATGGAGTGCTCACAACTTATGAGTACCCTAATGGAAAATGATGAGTTTGAGTCTTATAATAATTTAATCAACTCTTCTCCTGCTTAATCTAACTTATCAGAGGAAAGTTATTGCGAAAATGGTAGTCAAGATGTTGTGACAAAGCTTGTTGACAATAAAAGAAAACATTTACAACGCTGAAAAGCTGAAAGGTTAGTTTCTCAACGTGAATCACTAATGCTAAAAGAAGCACGAGAAAATAGAGAGATTCAAAAACAATTGCAGGAAAGTTTTGAAGCATTAAATGCTAGCATGGCTAATGCTATGCAAGATATTAGTAAGTCCATGCTTCAGATCAGTAATATCATAGCAAAATCATTAGAATTTTTGATAAATGGAAATTCATCTGGAAATACATGAACATTTTTTTCTTGTTTTATATATATAGCTAGCTACAATGTTTTGTTTACATATTTATATCTGCTCTATAGCAAAAACAAGTATATAAATAAAGTTTTATATGTAGCTATATATATACGTTTCTTTTTTTATCTCTGTCCAATATAGTCAATTGTTTATTATAGTTTCCACATAAGTTCTTAATACTTCTCTTATTACATTTCCTTCGTCTAACGTACCAGAATATATAGGGTCTGCTTCATTTTCAACTTCTTGTGTCCGTGTTTCGATTTGAGCCTTCACTAAGTTTGTATCCACTGAGCACTTATTCATTTCACAAATGTTATGAAGCACAAAGCCAGCATAAATTGCTTCAGGAATAAAATCTAATTTGAGGTCCACTCTTTTTGTGAGAAATCCCCATCTTGCCTTGAGTCGTCCAAAAGCACACTCGATTGGATTTCTTGCTGAACGTAACATTGCATTAAATACAACCTTAGAATTGCTTGAACGTGTTTCATACTCACGCATACAATTAAGTGTAAGTGGGTAACCTGGGTCTCCAATCAAATAATTTGGAACTTTACAGCGATTAGAAACAATTTCTTTATATATATGTAATCGGTACTAATGACTCCTGTATTTTTTTATTAATTGAGGAGTTTGCAAAAACTTTGGCATCATGTACACTACCAGACCAGCGACAATCAACGTCCATAAACATCCCTTTAAAATCACACACTGCCTGCACGTTGAATGAGAAATACTGTTTATAACAAAAATAATCTTGAGAATGCTCGATAGGTCTTAAAATAGGTATATGAGTACCATCAATACATCCAAAGGCTTGATTCATACCAAACTTAGCTTCAAATTCTGCTGGTTTTCAATCATTTCATCTTCATTTGATGGAAGTTTGATATATTTTGGTCCCAATTTGTAGGTGATTACATGACAAACCTCTTTGACTATTTTTGAGACTGTCGAGATGTGAACACCAAAAGTATTTGCAGTCATGGATAAGGATCCTTTATCTTTAAGGTAATATAATGTTATGGCTACTTTCTTGTGGGGTTTAATATATCTATGATTAGGAGTTAACAGATTAGGTGAAATCCAGGGAATCAGCTCGGTAACTAATTTCTCAAATAATTCACGTGTCATACGAACGGTTTTTTTCCATTCAGCTTTTGGAAGAACAGACGTAAACATATTTTCCCACCATAGATCAACCCTTCCTTTAGTAAACCAACCTGATCGCTTTTTTCTTAATAACTTTCGTTTCCGAGTAGCATCTACCTTTTTCTTCAAATAGCTTTCTGGTTTAGATACAATGGTATATAGATATAAAAATCAGATTTTGGTCACGTTGTTGTTTTACCATACAAAGTATACTGGTTAATTGTGTTAGTAATAAAGATAAATTTGTTACATCAGCCAATATGGCAAAACGACGGTTTTTGCTTACACAACGCGCCATTTTTTTTAAATAAGAAATATATAATTTGTTTACGATTTATATCTACCATTTCTTTAAATAGGCGTGAAGAAAATCATCCCGTTTAACGTCCCGTCTCGGCTAGTTATCCCGCCCCGGCTTCATATATAGGCGAGATGAAAATCGTCCCGTCCCGGCAAACATCCCGTTTCGCCTCTCCATATAAACAGCCTTTTAGGAAATATTTTTGTAGTACTACAGTTTCTTTACTATTTGAGGGCGTCTAGATCTAGTTTCTTATAAAACAGGTTTCTTATAAAAAAAAACGTCGTGTATCAGTATTTTGAATTCAAACAGAATTTAATTTGTTTTCTTCGAAAAAAGCATGCTAGATTTCTACAACACCAAATAAAATACGTAGTATTTGTAAAACCAAAATTGTTTTCGTTGTATAAAATGAATTGCTTACCACCAGATTTTTAGCTGTTACCGCACTCAAAAGTCGAGCGAAACTGTCTAATAATTTACGACGCGCCTTCAACATAATGTCTCATCACTGATTGGCTAATATTGTAATGCTGGGGTGTGTGTGTTTTTGATAAAGACAATCTCTAGAATAAATCTGTCTAATGTAAATTGACAGCTGGTTGGACAAATTTTGAAATCACGGAAGCGAAGTATTTTTATCTGATCACATGGCGATCTTCACTAACAGGCCTCGGCAACGGCAATTTAATTTACAAAACTGGGAGCCGATTTTTTGTATAAATATACAGCTATTAGAAACACAAATTATGTATTTTTACTTAAAGAATGAGACTTTTAAACAAAAAATGACACATAGTTTTGTGAAAACTACATTTTCCAGAAATATCTAACAAATATATATACAAATTGCCATATTATAGCTAAAAACATCAAAACAACTAGCTAATTATATATACATTACAACTAGCTAATTATATTATATTATATATATATATATAGGTAGTGACTATTTACCCGACAGTCGTGTACGCTACGAATAAAACTCCTCGTTGGTACACGACTGAATTCGCCTGTGACGTCGTCGGTTTTCCGCCTGACTAAGCGTCGTGCTCGTTTCAGTATCTGTCTCCGTCTTGCTGGTTATCTAAAATACAGTGGCACAATGGTAAGATCATGTGGCTGCAGCCTCCAAGGTCCCGAGTTCACTTCACAATCATGGGCAAGTTCATGTGGTAGAGGGGGCCTGTCTGCTTACGTTTCCTCTAGGGACTCCAGTTTCCTCAAGTCTCATACAATATATTTCCACCAAGGGAGATGTGGAATGACAACCTTCCCTCCCAACTAGTGGAGCACTCCTCCTCCACCCCTGTCCATCATGGTCCAATCCTACATCACACACCCTGGCCCTCTGCAGGACATTCCTGGCAGTGACCCTCTATCCTTCATACCTCCCATCCTGGCCACCAGGGGTACTACTGCCATGGAGGATACCCTCTCCCCATACCAAAGCTATGTAAAACACTGATCTTTGTGGCTGCCGGGACCTGGCATACTTTACAATAAACGACAACCACGACGACCAACGCGCCGCGCCGGCTTCCGTGATTTAGCTCCTCTCACGTTTTTGCCGCGCGTACGCATAAGAGTCGGATTCTTCAGTGCGGACACGACAAGTCGTGTACCCAATGAAGAAATTGATTATTGCGCACCCGCAAGTCGTGCCTTCAACACGCCATTTCTTCAGTCCGGGCACGACCGTCGGGCACCCAACAGTTTTTTCTTCATTGGGGACACGACAGTCGGGTAAATATCACCGGCCATATATATATACATATAACATTCTCATTCAAATTGACTTTCAATATATTAAGTTAAGCTTCCCCTAAAAACAGTATATAAAATATAGCAAATTTACAAATATTATGAACAAAAAATAACTAAATATTTTTAATAAAAGTAATAAAGAAAACCTCTCTCTCAAAATACATCATGGTGTTATATAGCTATATATATATAAAAATAAGATAAGGCAAAATGTTAACTTTTTACTATTTTATGGCTAATAATGGAAACTTTAACATTTTAAGAGTAAGTATATTTAGCGGTGTTATTAATTAAAGAGTTATTTTATTAGGTGTTACTGAAGTACAACATGGAATGTACATGTACATGGTCATTATCCTTGATTATATTAAACGAACACATGGCTCATTGACAAGCATTATCTGATGGAATGTTTAAACCTCCCTATCAATACTATCAGTAAAATTTCAGATGAGGACTCATTTAACAAATAAACACATGACATATGAATGACCAGATCCAAAAGAAATTTCTGATAATAACGATAATAAATGGAAATTTTCTCTATGACCTGCTGAACATTTATAAAATAGGTGCTTCCAGAACCACGCCTCAGTTTAAAAGTTTTTTTTTAAAGGATCAGTAGAAAACATCCCAAAAATAACATACTTATGAGAATTTTGGATAACTCGACTTAGTCCATAACATGTACGATAAATGGAAGAAGAAGTGTGACAGGTCAGCTGTTTTATACGGTTATATCTTGTTTACCACCCATCTTTAAAGCCACATCCCCAAATTCAAGGATTATATTTAATTTAAAGTTATTTGGATCTGAAATCACACTTTGTAGCTTATCATTTTTTCTTATATCTGCTGTCATCAGCATTTTAAGATAATGCATTGTATGTTTTATTAAAAAAGGCACGCAAAAAGTTTAGACTTTCTGTTTTTCAAAGGCCTGGGTGAAACAGCAACCTCGATAATTTTAAAAGAGCGTTGGATTCAAATTGGTACTGTTGTGGATATTTGATTGAATAAAAATGAAGAGTTCAATTTAGAAATAAATGATGGCCCACCACAAAAAAATGATAACATAACAACTGAATACTGGTTTAGCAAGTTCAGAGAAGGGTTATTTGCTGATTTTCCGACAAGGGTGATATAAAAGGCTTTTTACGTAAACTTCAACATGATAAAAAACACAATTTTTTTTAAGACCAGGAAGAGTAGAGAAGACGCTATTTAAAAATTTAGTTTCATTTAATTTTAGAAACTTTAGAAGTATGTAATTTGAGGAATTTAACCTGTATTTTAGCGTCGAATTGAAAATAGCTATATGTGTGGTAATATGCCTTCATACATATTTAATGAGGGCGAAGGAAAGTTTCGTAACAATGTCTGACGGTTCGAAACAATATTGTTTTACGTTTTTTAAACTTTAATTAATTTTCGAAATAATTTTGTTTTTCGTTTTTAAAAATTCTTTAATGTTCGAAACAATTTTGTTACGTTTTTTTAAACTTCTATTATGTTAACGTTTTTAAATTCGCGAATTCGAGTCATTCGCGAATTATCTTGGAATGTTATTACGGTTGCGGCCAGGGCCACGCAATGTGCATTTGAAATGTTTCCGCACGTTCATGTGACGGAGCTTGTGTGTATTTGTTCAATATAAATTTTGTGACGAGCTATTCTCTGATATGAATGATTATTAATTGTAATTTTAACTATTGTAGTCCATAGACACGATGGCGAATATACAGTTGACTCTCTCTAATTCGAATCCCAAGGGGAAAATATTTTGTTCGAATTATAGAGAGATTCGAATACTAGAAAGTCTCTCTTATTCGAATTTTCAGGTTTAAAGGGTGAAAATTTGAATTAGAGAAAAATTGAGAAAAATCATAAAGGTGAAAAATAAAAAAAGAATGATCAAGTTTTCTTTGATAGCTACTTTTTTCCAGGTCGAAAGCGTGTTAGGCGGGATACCAAACGATTGTGTCAATTCTTTATTGGACTTCCTTTTTTCTAACTCCAATAAAGCTTTATACTTTGTCTCCAGCTTTTAATCTATATGGAGTCGTTTAGCCATTTTGAACGAGAAATAAGACGCAGTTCATCAAACCATATAACGTCACAAAAAATTTGATCAAACGTCATACAAAAAACGTGTATTTACAAAAAATCAAAACATTCGAACAGAAATGAATTTTGAAAAAACACATTCGAAAGTGTTAACGGTTAGCTTTACATTCCGAAAATTCGAATTACAGAAAGGATTTTGCCGAGGGGACCTGAAAAAGTTTTCGAATTATAGAGGTTTTCCAATTACAGAGATTCGAATAATAGAAAGTAAATTATAAGAGTTTCTTAATGAAAATTGACGGTGACTTAGAATTTGTTCGAATTATAGAAAGATTCGAATTAGAGAGAGTCGACTGTAATCACTCAACATATTATCTACTCTATTTCTTATAGACCTACAAATAAATCGTCGAAATCTATTTATTCATTTCTTTCCGGATAATTTAAAAGTTACGATAAAAAATCAATTTATTTTGTTGGCGACTTCAACGTGAATTGTTTGAATTACGCAACAGACACCGACACAGACAATTGCTTTCTACACATGTCATTCTCCTTACGCCATGTGTAATTACTCGGGAAACGAGGGCGACAAGAACATCTGTAAATTGTATATTGCATATAAGATTTTAAATAAAAACATCCCTATAGGCAAAAATTTAGAAAAAAATTGGATTCTAATCGCAAATGAAAAATCTTTTAATATTGTTTTGAACCGTCAGATTTTTGTGTCGTCAGCGAACAGAGTGGCAATCGAGGTAATGATATCGGGGTAACGTTGACATACATAATGAATAATAGTGCTGCGAAAACAGAACCTTGGGGTACACCAAAGTTAAGTTTAACATTGTCTAAGTTTGACAAAGCCTTTTGTGGGGCACTTTGTCAAATGTTTTTGCAAAGTCGAGATAAATGATATTACCTGTCCATGAAAAAATTTTTGAAAAAACTACGGCAACCGGGAAAAATATTCTAAAACAATATTTAAATGGCTATAACTTCGATAATTTTTATTTTTTTCGGGGTTTGGCACTAGATTACTCATTTTGGCTCGGACCCGCGATAATCCCATAAAGAAAAAATTTTTTTTTCCAAAAACGTACCAAATGCAAAGGCGAATAACTTCCGTAATTTTGACCATCAACTTTGTGAATTTTTGAAAGAAGAAGCCATCCTCGGCATGATGTAAGAAGTCCGAATTCTAATTCGTAATAATTACAGTGTTATTATCCCATACATAAAGCCCACCTTTTTCATATAATCGTCACTACCCCCGACCCCATAGCCTAAATCCGAAAACTAATAGCACTTTTGAGGTCTTCTATATGTAGCTAAAAGCCATATAAAAAATCGACTTGATATCATTAATAATGTTAGAATTTTTTTTACTTATGCAGTCCTAACCCCAAAAATTAAAAATATTTTTAAAATGTCTTTACAGTTCCATATCTGGCTTAATGTAAGGTATCATTAGTATGAAAATGGTTTTCAAAGGGTAAGGAATGACTGAGTTATCAAGTGATGGGTATTAATAAGCAAAACTGGATTTAAAAGTCACGTGGTACGCTAACCACAAGATTTTTTTTGATTTTTTAAACGCTATTATTGGTCTTATATAGTCCTCTAACTATATCAAAAAATTTAGCGCGATACGGCCATTTTGAAAGAAGTTTTTTTGAGAGTACATCCGATATCCATTCGAGGGTAATCTATATTGAGTTTTACCACTGACTTAGGTTTCGACCTCATAAATGCATACCTCGATGAATAATCAAGATATTGAGTTGAAATTTTCAAGGGAGATTGAAAATAGTATCAATCTAAAATATATGATAATTATTTTCAAAATTTGGATATAGTGGCTTGCGCATGCGTAAACATAAATTAAATATATAGAACCCTACCAAAGGTTATATGAAACGAAACTTTGCATGTGAATGGCTAAACGATGGGGCTAACTGGATTGATAAAAAAAAAATTGGAAAAAGTGGCGGCAACCAAAAGAAAGATTAAAATATTTAATACGCATGCGCTTAATTCCCAGAATTCCCAACCTTTTTTTAACATAATTATACTATAAGCTAACGCCATCATACAAGCATCATTTTCCACAAAGGTTTGCAGGTATCATATTGTCTTAACAAAATATGCGCGAAATTATACTGCGCATGCGTGTGCGATATCTGACAATGATGTGAAAATTAATTTGGACTTTTTGTCGATGAAATATTATGTTGATGTTATATTTAAAATATAAAGGTATTCGGATGAGCGGTTTAGGACATATGGATAGTTAAATCTTCTGTAAAATAATTAAACACGATAATTAAATATCCCAATTCTGGTACTTCGTCTGAAATCGGCATCATTTAATTAGTAAACCTACCAATTTTCAAAGCAAACGGAATGCTTTAAACTTTAGGCCCAAATTTGCCCAAATAAGGTATTAGGGGTGAAAATATCCCAATTCTGGTACTTGATTTGAAATCAGCATCCTCTAATTAGTAAACCTACCAATTTTCAATGCAAACGGAATGCATTATAATTTTTTACATTTTTACAATTTTTATTAATTTGTTTCGGCCGCTAAAATACGGTTTTACCTATATGCTGTACCTCTGCACACCTATTTAGAGTTGTCTAGACAAAATCTGATAATAAATAATTCAAATGACGTGTATATACCAAGAGTACTTATTTTCGCGTGTTTAAATCTTTGTGAGTCGAAAAAAATTGCATTTTGCGGGAATTAATTTTCGTGAATCCCAGAAAAGTTTGCGTTTACAAAGAGTCATTAATAAGTGTTACATAAGGTTGATATTCAGACCACATTCCTTTTCGCTTGTTGAGAAAAATCAGCCGAATTAAAAAAATTCATTATGGACAGAAAGGCAAGTATTTCCTTGAAGATCGCTGGCGGACATTATCAAAGAAACTCCCTCTTGTACAAGATGGTCTCGAGGTTCCTTGTGAGGTGACAATAGCTACGAGTGGAAGTGTAGTCAACCACCTTCTCTTACAACGGTATGTAAAGCTGCTGGAAGAACTTTACAAAAAAAACGAAGAAATTATTGGGATTTTTCTTTCGGTGAGTAATGGTGAAGAAAAGCAAGTGGAACAACAGCAGAAAATAGTTCGACAACCAAATAAAAAAGACAGAAGTCAGATCAAGGGACATTCGTGACATGTTGCAAAACACATCAAAGAAGAATGACGCCAGCAGAATTATTGTACTTGATTAGCTATTTAGTTTCATAAGACCAGTTATTTAAATTGGTTTCCAAACTTAACCCATTCTCTCACAGAAGATTTTTGGTTTCGAATTTTTGTTTCCTTTAAATGTTTGTAATCAACAAATCGATGCTTCAAAGACTTTCAAAGTTAATGAATGTTCTATTTTAAACTAACAACACCCTTGCCTGTCTAAAAGTAAAAATTCGTTACAATTGACAGAGGGTAAACAGAGCTGCCTGCATAAACCCACCTCCCAATTAGGTGGTCCCATTTATGACTCCAGGGGAGAGAATGGGTTAAGGATAAAAAATTGTATCGAATTCTAGCTTTTCCAGATTTTTTTCGCGAGAATTAATTTTCGCGAACGCTGTCTTCGAGAATATTTCGTTTAGTAGTTTTTATTTATGCATAACTTATTTGCCATTTTTAGCAACAAACAAAATTTGGACTGCGGCCAAACTTGATCGGTCGAAAGAAAGAAAAGGAAGCGTTTCCATGGTGAAAATTAAACTGGATCTGGTCGACGTTCGGGAAGTTTGATCACGAGTCAGATTTTGAGTCATCACTTATATGCCCATCATTGACCATCCTTGTACAGCACTTCATATGGTCGAATGGATGCTTACAATAGGCTGGGAGAGCAGTTTGGTTTTTGTCCAATATTGCAAGTTTTAAGGAATACATAATACGCGACGCCACAAAAACGTGTCAACATTTATCCAGAGGATTTGGACAGTGAACTCGAATCGGAACTTTCACACTTTTCTCACTTAACAAAAAGACTTGTTGATGCAGAGATCATTGATTCTTTCGAAATTATCATGTACCAACAGATAAGCGGAAATAATCTCATTGAAGCATTTCCAAATATGGGCATTATGTTTCCTATCTATTTGTGTATATTCGTCACCAACTGCAAAAGCGAACAATCATTCTCAAAACGCAACGGGACATAAACAGTTACATCATTGGCACTTCTGTCTATTGAGCACATGCTGCAATAATGAAGCGAAGTATAGATTTTGGGGGAGATAATAGACAGATTTGTCAAAGATAAAGACCGACGAAAAGATTTTTAACATAAGTAGTTATTTGTTAGTGTTGTTATTTGTTAGCACATTTGAAAAATATCATCAATAAATTTTATCCATTCTCTTCTATTTCAATTACAGGACTTACGATTCACTCTTTCTCATTAAGAATCTGTCTTCTTTCACGTCACGAGAAAATGATAGAAATGGGTTTGTACTAAATTTTCCTTGCAGATTGAAATTACCCATGGGCTCGCGCACCCTGAAACCGCCGCTGTTCGCATACCGTAAATGGACTTTTAAACGCCCCCTTATATTAAACGACGCCCTGCTTAAAAACTCGATAATTTAATTAGAAGGGTAGGGGTGAGTAATATTTTCGCCTAAAGGAGAAAAAATCCTGTATCCGCCCCTGGGCATAGCTAATGAAAGATTGAATTGAAGATTGAAACAAAGAAAATTAAGGATTTTACTGGCTTTATACAGTAAACCGATATTTTCCGATATTTTTTGAGATTTTATTTTCTAGTATATCAATATGTGATTTCCAATTTAGGTTTTCATCAATAATCACTCCTAAGAATTTCAAGTTTGACACTCTGCTTATTTCAGCACCATCAATCTGTAGTGAGGGCAAAATGGGAGGGAGTTTCTTTTTCTTTTTTTGGTTATGGAAGAGCAAGTATTTTGTTTTCTTGATGTTTAAGGATAATTTATCTACTTTAAACCAAGTGTTAATGTTTATAAGTTCATTGTCAACACCAACATTAGCGAAGTAGTGGTTAAAGATACTGGATATTTTTTCGGCATTATTAAAATTTACATTTTCATGAATAATTTGGTGGGGTAAACAATTATTATTAATTTTCTTCTTTCCATGTATTTCTTTCATGATGTCCCAAGTTTTCTTAATGTTGTTTTGATATAGTTTCAGTTTTTCTTGATAAAAACATTTCTTTGCTTTGGATTTCTTATTTTCAAAAAGACATTTAAATTTTTTATATTTGTTCTCGTTGTGTATTGATTTCTTCTTCAGATATTTTTTATACAATTTTGGTTTCTTTTTAGAGCATTTAATGATTTCGCTATTAATCCAAGGGCTTTGTAAATTTTTAAGTTTTATTTTAAAGTTTACTTTCGGGAGACAGGTATCATAAAATTCCAGGAACTGATTTAGAAATTGATCATAGGCCAAATTTGGGTCGCTCATTTTCGTAACGCTTTCCCAATTACTTTTTGTTAATTCATCATTTAATTTTGCGAGATTATTTTTGTTCACAAATCGTTTCGTAACGCAACAAATCGTAATTTTTTTCTTTTTCTTTTTGTAATTGGTTTAGTTGAACCTCGCTTATGAGAAAAATTGGAAAATGATCCGTTTTATCAGTTTTGAAAATACCGGTTATATGATTATCAATGAAATTGTTGTTTAATATATGATCAATAATAGTTTCGGTATTCTTTGATACCCGAGTAGGCTTGTTGATTAGAGGAACAAAGTAGTGTGAAAGTTTTTCATACTTCTGATATTAAAGTTATGTTAATCGAAAGAGCATTTTCATTGAAAGTATCTTTTTTAAAAAAATTGTTAAACTCATTTGAGGAATAGTACGAAGAATCATTAAAGTTATCAAAATAGTTTGTGTCTGGATCTTGATTTGAATTAAGAAGGATTGTCTCAGAATTAAAAGGGTTAAAAATATTATTTCCACTGTTTGTCATTCTTGATAGGTTTCAAGCAATGGAACAGAAGCATAGTATATCAAATGTTTATATAACAAAATATGATTTTTTTTACAATGCCCTTTTTTGTTTAAGATATGTTCATGCAAAATCGGATTAACATTTAAGTTTACGAAATACCTTTGGGAATAATTATACGGTCTAATGAATTTGCAAAACAAATTACTGAGAAAAACAACAAAAAACAAAATAAACGTTTTATAAGAGACAAGTTCAGCAAAAATAAAACAAAATCAAAAAAGAAATAAAAATTGATGCAAAAAGTACAAAATTACTATATACAAATTAAATCTTTCAAATCTTCTATAGACGAAAAAACTTTGAACTTACCTGTTCAACTTTACCTTTAAACGACAATTTACGTCAGCACATACAAAATCAACCGCTTCCATTTCCTCCACGAATTTCTGTGCTTCGCGCAACAAGCAATATCTCATTTTTGTCAAGTCAAGGCGCATCTTAACTTTAGACTTTAACTTCTTTCGAGCGTTGTAAAGCAGTGTCCGGTGACGAAAAGTAGTAAAGCGTACAATTATCGACTGCTTTACCACTCCATTTACATTTATCTTAGGACCAATTCTATGTGCTCTATCAATTACATCCTTCGGGATTTCAACGTCTACTTCATTTACAATGTGCTTGACTTTCTCCATCAAATCTTCAGGTCGTTCGAGTTCACAATATTCTACCCCCTCTATACGCAAACATAGCCTCCGACCATACTGTTCCAGTTCTTCTTGATCAACGATGTTATCGACAATTTTTTCTTTCAATGATACGACATATTGTTGTAACATCGCGACCGTAGAATTAAGTTCTATAATCTTTTTATTTTGTTCGTTGATCTTTTCGACAAACTCCTTCTTTATTTCTTCGATAAGGTTGTCTCTTGTTTCGCTAACAATATCATTATTTAGCTTTTCAAAACGAGCATCAAGGTCAAGAGACTCATGTTTAGATCTTGTAGTTGCCATTATATTATAAGAAATATTTTGTTAATTTTATACAAAAATAATTTCCAGCTTCTTTTCCGTGACGTGTTAGTTGTCCACCATCATGAAAGTTGACATTGACATTTAAACTTTTCGAGCAAAAAAATAAAACATGAAATATAAAAAAAAATATCCCTGTTATCATTACTTCTTTGTTTTGACTTGAAAGAAATGTTAAATGCGCCCCCCTCAAATAAGCATCTCCTCGAATAACCGCCCCTCTTAAAAACCAAAGTATTAAATAAGCGCCCGGGCGCTTAATCGAAGCATTACGGTATGCCGGAGATGGTATTCGAACTGTCCCGTTTGGTTTTGTAAGCCGAAGAACTTATCCACTGAGCTACATCACGTTAAAGCTTGGTTTCCACTGAGGCGATAACGCGATAACGCGACGAAAAAATTGGCGAAGAATTTATTTCCTTCAGTGGGAACTAAAAGCGATGATTCTTTGAAAATTCATCGCCCAAATTATACGCGATGAACGAGGCGATGAATATCAAAAAGTTGATATAATCGCGTAAGTTCATCGCCTACATATTTGTAAAATATCAAAGAAATGCCGACATTCCATCGTGAAATCACTGTTTTCGAATATTTTTGGTAATCGAATGCTTTTACTTTGTGATTAAAGTCGTTTATTTTGTGCGTGAATGTTGAAGTCGTTTATTTTTTGGCTAATATTATTTTCTGATTACATAGTAAAAATATTCAAAGCAGTGGGTAGATCTAATGATCTTCAAAACGACGAAAGGCTTGCTATTGAAGTGCATATTTTATAGCTCTTCAAAACCAGAAGAAATATTTTTCCAATCGCTTTGAGATTGCGGAGGTGAAAGATATTGTGGTGACAAGACTTCATAAATAGCCTCACATGTTTCTTTGATTATTTTGGAAACGGTTGCTTTTCCCATGCGAAAGGTAATGTTAATCCTATTTGGGAATCTCCGGAAGCTAAAAATGTTAATGCCAATCGTTCACCTGCTGGTATTGCTTTTCTAAAATTGGTGTCTTTTTTGCAAATTATAGGCGATACAAGAGCAAGTAGGTGATCAAACCTCTCTGGCGACATTCGAAGGAATCTGATTTAATTTTTTTTAGTATAGATAAACTGTGTGTTGTTTACCTGAAATGGCGTTCTCGATCAGATAAACGCAACTCTTGTACCAATTGATTGTAAACACCATTTTCTTCTCTAGTTTTATAAATATCTCTCACCCAAAACTTTCGTTGTTTTTTTTGTTTTCTTCTTTTGCCTTCTTCTTATTCTTCTTCGCAGTAGCATGTACATTAATATTATTTCGCACTGTAATTTGTCTGCCATCATTGTTTGTTAAAGCGGAAAGAAGTTTTATTTTTGTTTGTTTTTAAAGTCAAGAATTTACAATAGGCGACGAACTTATATTTCAGTGGGAACAGGAAGGCGATTATTTAGGCGATGAAATAGATTCGTCGCTAATGCATTCGTTGCGTTATCGCGTTATCGCCTCAGTGGGAACCAAACCTAAGGCTTAAAAGATTAAAAACTAATTAAAAAGATTGTTACAGGTTTAAACTTTTAGTGACAAACGACTAAAGCAGAACTATTATGTTCAATTCACATAGAAAAACATAAGATGAAAGCCATTGCATAACATTTGTTGTCATAGTTACTTAGGCATGCAGAAGAGAGCAAAAGAATCAATTTTTCTTTCTTTCAAAGAAAGAAACTTTTTAAAATCATGCAGCAACACATGTAAAAGCATGTCTGTCGGTACCCTTTGATGTTACTTTGTACTATTTTAAAACTTAAAACGTAAATTTGTTTCTGACAGATAAGACCAGCAATGAAGAAGTAATGCATGTTGGCAACAACTCTGATGCATTTAAGATTGAAGCAAATATGTGTTTTCAAAAAGATTAATTTCTTTCCTGGATAAATAATGAAAGGTTTCAGATATTGGGAGCGTCTAAATGATTGTAGCACGCTCCTGCACCTCTCCCAAAAGGGCAAACGCAGGTGGAAAACGGAAGGAATTCGTGGAGAGTTTGGACAACTGTGGGACATTGGATCACCTGGCGCCATTTCCGTGATACAAAACAACTGACTCCTGACACTGGAAAAGAAAGAAGAATTTTTATTGAGACCAGCAGGGCCGAAGTATAACTAGAGTACAGAGAAAACGTGTTTGTCAGATATTGGTCCTCAACCCGCGGGATATTACAGCAGCGCTGTTTACGATTCTACTTAAACGCACCGCAGTGTAGTGAGTCAACAACGAGCAGGGAAGTTAGAAGGTCAACGTGTTGTTTTGCATGTCCGGTCAAAAATGCTTGATTCTAGTGCGGTGTCAGACACACTTGATCTTGACATCTTTGATAATAAAGCCACTATTGTAGTTATAAACGCTGACGACATAATCCCGTCCTGTGACGACATAAATGAATTCTAAAGATCTACAGCACGAAGGGTACAAATAAGCCAAACTTTCACAATGAATAAAGGTTGAAAAAACTATCCCGATTTTAAGAAATCAAAATTTGACAAATAATTATTCCCTTGTTGTTACAGTAATATGACGTCGCATTGTAGTACAAAATTTTGAGTTGATTGTTTTGTCACATGTATATCAATGCAATTCTTTTTTCATCACTAATTGCTAACATTATAAATGTAAATAATTTATCTAATTTCAGGGAAAAAGAGAAATCGGCGAAGCAGCATGGTTTCTTTTCTTGGTTGGATAATCTCGGATTAACAAATTCGTAACTGATCGCGATATGGCATTCTATGTAGGGCAAAATCCCTTTATCTAGGGTGGGCGAGGGGCGGTTGAATTTCGAACTTGAATAACTTAACTCGAATAAAGTTATGAAAATTATGAAAGTTGTGAAGAGGATGAGTAGGAGTGCTACATAAGCTTTTCGAGAATCACGGGTACCGAGGATCGTTGTAAGCGACAATGGACTGGGCTTTGCCAATAAGGTGTACAGGGAATTTATTAAGAACAATGGTAGCAAGGAAACCGGTGTATGCCGCTCCTTACCATCCTGCCTCGAATGGTCAGGTAGAATGTACTGTATTGAGTTTTAAAGAGGCACTGAAAACCTTACGCGGAGGTGACATCGAGACACGTTTAACTTGATTCCTGTTTACATATCGAATCAAACCACATACCGCGACAAATGTTTCTCCCTCTGAGTTGCTCCGGAGGTTACGATGTTCGCTATCGTTCGTCAGCTTCCCGTTACTTCGAACTCGTGTATGTAAAAGCTTTCGGAAAGGGCGATACATCAATAACAGTGGTCATTGCACCACTTAGGCAATATAATTTTGACTGTGGAGTTCTTCAGTGGAACAAATAGTACACCGACAAAAGTGTCTAATCCCCCTAATTCCACTCTCTATAACGCGACTTCGAGATTCAATCAGCGGACAATACAAGGAATTGTATATGAAACGGTCTTCTTTAACCCAAGAATTAATCTCACTAAATCATTTGTTAACTACGCCGTTGTGTGATTTACAACGAAAAGCAAAGATTTTCTGTCGAATGCGAATTCATTTTTTAATCGTTGTTATAAATTCGAATTTGAATTCCATTCATACAGCTATAACAAACCAATGGAAATGTAGCCTGTTTGGTGGCACATTGTTCTTCGCTGTTGTTATCGATCAACTGCTATTCTAGCACAAAATTGTTCTTCATCACGAGAAATACACCTGCGATGTTAAGTAAGATGTTGCGAGCTGATTATTGTTCTTAAAAGATTTACAGGGTCGGTTCGCTCTGATATGGTTTCGTTATTGATTGAGAGCGATATTGAAATAATTTTATTTATTGTAGTCACTCAAAACAAGGCCTTAGAGCCCACTTGTGTGTAAAGAGCTACAGAAGAAGTTAAGCAGTTAAGGAAAGCATGTAGAAGGAAGAGAGTTCCAAAGTCTTGTTCGCGGGAAAAAACTGTTCCTGTAGAAATCCCTGCGACAATTTGGAACACAAACAGTCCATTGATGAGAAGACGACAAAAACCTAGTTATACGAAGAAAAATTCTGAGAGAAGGTGTAAGTGATGATAGTTTGCTTGAACAACGTCCGTAAAAAACTTGTAGAAAAAACAAAGAGAAGCTACGTTTCGCCAGTGTGATAGGGAGTCCAGTTTCAAACATAGGTTTGCATCGATTGCATTTCAAACACGCCGTTGAACACGGTGTAACAAATTTAAGCATTAATTCGACAACTTAAAAATACATTCAGGCGTGAGGTAACTCATTTCTCGTAAAAGAGAACCAACCTTCATGGCAGCTGATTTTGCAATGTTTTCAATGTATGAACGCCATGAGAGGTTGCTAGTAAATATAAGACCAAGAAGGCGAAATGAATTGTTTTCAGGCAAATGAGAACCATTCATAAAAATAGTAAATATGCTTGCTTGAAATGATTATTGGAAAGAAGATTAGTTTTAGATGGATTGAAATTAACCAAACAATTCTTACCTCATTCAACTACTGTATTGAGATATTTTTCCAGAACAGAGGCCAATTTAACCTTGTCACAGTCATCTGATTTATCAAGAAAAGAATACGACACGGAATCGTCAGAATTAATAGCGGTTTTGGATGATAAATTGTCTGGGAGATCGTTTATGTAAAGTAAGAACAGAGTCGAACCGAAAACTGATCCTTGAGGAACGCCAGCATTGATGGAAAAAGTGGAAGATGAATGACCACTAAGGACAACCTTGAGTTTACGGATGGAAAGGAAGGAAGATATAATTTAAGGAACATTTTAAACCGTATGCTTTGAGTTTATGTAATAAACCCAGATGCCAGACTTTATCAAATGCCTTGGAGTCAAGAGCAACTGCTCGCGCTTCACGAGAAACATCAAGGGCACGATAAAAACGTTCGGTTATAACTGTCAAAATATCAGCAGTGGAACGACCAAAACGAAACCCGTACTGGGAATCGTAAAACAAATTGTTTCTTTCAATAAATGGCACCAAGGTTGCTTAAAATGGAAATGAGATTATTCGGTCTATAATTACAAGGATTAAGGCCGGAGCAAACCAGTCCAACATTTCATCCAACATCTTTTTTATGATGTTGGATGAAATTTTCTACAGATTGGCTGCACAACATTTTGTGTACCACAAATACATTCTTCATTGAGTTTGTATATTTTATCTCTGCCTAACACATCAATACGTTTTTAGTACTGGGCAAAAGGGTCAGCTGCGGTTCTGGGTATACGGTCTCAAAATTTCTGCTTGCTTTGGGCCATGTGGAAGGAATTGAATGGATAATAGTCCAGTCGTCAAAGTCAAAAACACCCCCTAACGTGGAAAAAAATGGTACAAAGCTGAAATTTTGCACATTTACTCAGTTTTATATGTAGATGACGAGAAAAAAAGCTCCATTTATAGGTCTTGTAGAAAATGAGAAATCCGCCATTTTTAAAAATTTACTAAAAACGAAAGTAGAAAAAATTTAAAATTCAAAAACCAAATGTACCATTCGACAGAACAGGCCATTCTGAGTAATAAATATTATTACAGAAACTCACAAAAATCAATATTTTAAGACATCAAAAGGTTTATTTTTCGTTTTTCATATTGAGACAGAAAAAGTAAACTAAATGTCATCAAATTTATAAAAAATATCTCCATCTTCTTCTTTGCTCGTACTGAAATCTCTATAGGCATCACATTCTTGTAAGAAATACATTGAAAAATGAACGAAAGTTTTCTGTGCACCATGTAAGAGTGCTTGATTTCCACATGTTTCACCGTGACAATTTCCGCAGGATTGCATTCAAGCTAGCCCATATTTTCTGCAAGAACATAAATTTTTTGCGCATGGTGACTTTAATGAAGCCTTGCAGTTGCATGGAATCACCTTCAGTAGATTGTTAGGTTCTACGTGGGACGATTTTTAACTGGCATCATGTTCATATTTTCAAACCCCACTTTCTTGGTTCCATCTTATTTCAAATAAAAATCCACGTGGAAGAAAAATATATTTTGTTCGTTTGAAAAAGATCCTTTGTTTATTTCTCACCCTTAGTTTTAAACAGGCCTAAGTTCACTTACCCCTCCCCCTCTCCCAATTTTAAAGAAGCCTAAGTCCATTTTCATAAAATATGGGTTTTAAACTTTCAAAGCAGGCTAGTTAATGCCTGTTAAAAGGAAGTGAAACCACTAAACACATCGATTAACCGTACCCCTTCATTCCAACTTTTAAGCATCTTTGAAAACGACAAAATTGACATTGTTTGCGACGTTCGACGTTAATCGCGCAACTTTTCTTGAACTTACACAAGAACTCAATGTTTTTTCTGACAGATCGTTTAAAAAAAAGAACGACAAAAGTCATCCGATGGTACGCCGTAATGAAAGCCTGACGCTCGCTCACCACAAACTGTAGAGACTGCACATGGTTTCCTCTCGAGATCTAATAACAAAGAAAATACACACCGAACACTTTAAAATGTCCTCACCTCTTATAAATTAAAAATATATGAAAAGATTTAAAGTATAAATTACTTGAAGAATTCACCTTTCACTTCCGCCATTTTGTCCTTCGCAATACTTCTTCCAAGACGATGTCTGCAAAATGGACGTTCTCAGCGGAACACATGTAATGCAGAACTGTGCTGTAGTCGCCGAATCATGTTGAGTGTAAATAATCTAGTCATGCATCTGTTGTTCTCTCTCCTGCTCCAATGCAATGATATCGTTTACGCTGACACTGTAGGATCGTCATCCTTTGTCTATTTAATTATTTTATTTTATTACCTATTGATTTTAGTTAATTGCTCCTTTCACGGCTCTTGGGAATTTCTCTTCTCACAGCTCTAGGGAATTGCAGTCCTAAAACACTGTTTTTTTGACGTTTTTTCCTATCACTTTTCCTAACACTTTGAATGCGCTGTTTTGTGATCAAGTTCAATTCTCAATCAAGTTAAAACATTTATTCAATTCTATACAAGTCGTCACATTTGGATTATTCCTCAAGTTTTCACACACTCATTCGTTGAGCCATCTGGTACGTTTATTCGTTGAGCCATCTGGTACGTTTATTCGTTGAGCCATCTGGTACGTTTATTCGTTGAGCCATCTGGTACGTTTATTCGTTGAGCCATCTGGTACGTTTATTCGTTGAGCCATCTGGTACGTTTATTTTTTTATTATTTGTTTGCAATCAAATTTATATTTACATTTTTCCGGGCCCCAGGCCTCCCACAAAAAGCATATTGCTGCCTGAACCCAGTTAAATCTTACGATTAATTGGTTAATAGTCAATCCAGGCAAACAGTAGATTACATAAATTGTTTTTTCTCAATGTAATTATTAACCTTCTAGCTTTATGCCGATTTCATGATTTCTACACATCGGCATCAAGTTTTGATGCCTTGAAAGCAGCTGATGTGTCGCTGACTGTTAAGCGTGTCGCAACAACTTGTTGGTCTTGAAGAGCAGATCCTACAAAGGCACTAAAAAATGGTTACCTACAGATAAAAAATGCATTGGAACAAATATGCAATGGCAGTGAAGAGAAACCACATGTTCGCTGTGAAGGCGAATGATTGCTGACATAATTTAATCAATTGCAGACCGGTAGGTATATTAAGAAGCCCTGGTCCGCTCTATGATATGATATACAATATTTCTACGCACTTCATATAGAATTGAATCTCTGTTTCACTGCTTGCAGGGATTTACACAGTCTTCTGCAATGATCTTCTACAGCGGGTCAACGCAACTAATCGCAGCTTGCAAGAAGCAAAACTTGATCTGAATACTGCCGTTGCCTCACAGACGAGTCTAAAGTACTTCATTTTGTCCAAGCGTGATTGCTTCAATGAATATCAAAGGCAAGGGCAAGAGTTGGTTGCACAGTGTATACAGGTAGAAACTCGAAAGAGACGCCACAATGATCCTTTTGACTGCGGTCGAGAAGAGGAAGCACGGTTCAGCCCATCACAAAGATACATGATAGGTGAGATAAAATATAACGACGCACATAATACATCAAGCAGTCTGCTGTAATACTGTAAGTTAAAACTTTCTGTTTTTAGGAAATTTCCTTTGACGAAATTATAGAATCTGCCAAGAGATCCGTCACTTTTATTTATTTATTTACAAATATTTATACAGGATAAAAATACTTCAGTTCTATATACATATCAATATATATATATATATATATATATTATACAAATCTGTTATCAGTGTATCAGTGTATGACCTGTTATAAATAGAATAAAATGAAAAGAATAAAACTTTGGAGAGAGAATAAGGGCTAAAAGGATTAAGGCTCTAAACACAGTGCGAGTATAGAGTAGACTCAAGAAAACTGATGTAAGGGATTGGTCAAGTGAAGCAAAATATAAAAACGGACTACGATTTCACCCATAAAAATCAATGATCACGTCAAAATCGATTTCCTAAATCCCAATGGTAGTTCATTAAATATTTTAACACCTCCAAAATAAAAGCTAGGTCTACCAATTTCAAGCTTAATCCTTGGAACCCGTAACGAATATCCATTGTTTCTTGTGCGTTTCCCATGAATTTGACATTCAAAATATGTATCTAACGTTTTGAGACTAAATTCTTTACGGAGACATTTTACAACCATAGTCGAAATCTGGATTTCAGCAGTTTCCTTAACACTTTTCATTTTAGGCTTTCCGATGATATCTCCAGCTCGTCTTTCAATAGAAGCAAACTTCAAAAGTTGAGTGTTTGAAAAACTTGTTTTTATTGTGGAGCTATATGTAAGGATCGGCAGAATCATTATTTTGTAGATTAATTCTGCAATATTAGTGGTTAGATTTTTGCGGACATTTGCTAAAAGTCTGAGACGGCTACAGGCTTTCTTGTACGCACGGTCGAAATTCATTGCTAATGGCATGTGATTGTCTAAGAGGTTTCCCAAGTAGACATATTCAGTAACAAAATTGATTTGGGTATTTTTGTAAACTATGCTTAAATTTCTCCCATACCTGGAAAGGCGCTGGGCGGATCCAAACAGCATTGCTTCAGTCTTTCCAACTTTTAAATTCAGCAACAGTTCATTCACTTTGTAGTACGACCCAATTCTATTTAGATCATCGTTTAGTACAAGTTCAATCTCATCAATATCCTTAGCAGCAAACAAAATAACTGTGTCGTCAGCGTATTGAAAAATGTCGCAGTATGTAAGGTAATCCTTCAAGTCGTTGAAGAAAATAATGAACATGAGAAGACCCAAAATTGATCGTTGAGGTACACCGGACGTAATACGACGAATTTCAGAGAAGACACCGTTCACTTCAACCTGTTGGGACCGATTTAATAAATAATCGGTGAACCAATTTAACTCAGTTTCAAACACACCATAACGCACGAGCCTTTCAAGTAAAACACTATGTCCAATGGTATCAAATGCCTTGGACAAATCTAGGAATAAACAGGTTGGAAAGGACAAGGAGCACGGATATTGGTCTGTAGTAAGCGACAATTTCAGAATTTTCTGATTTAAAAATAGGTGTTATCTTTGCAGATTTCCATACGGTGGGAACAATACTCGTACTGAGTGAGAGATTAATAATATGTGTTAAAGGGTACTCTATCACCCTAGCACAGTCTTTCAGCAGATTCGGTGGTAAACAATCAATCCCAGCAGCTTTGTTTCTTTTAAGCTTCCTAAGTTCTCGTTCGACAAAGGCGGTAGATACATAAGAAAACATGAACATTGATTTCGTTTGTAGAACCTCTTTTTTGTGACAGCGCCACACAAGATTGTTCAACGGAAAAGCAGCCACTTTCATTTTTGTGACAATGTTTGTAAAATAATTTCCGAATTCATTGACACGTTCTTTTAATTTAAAAGAATTTTTACTGGAGGATTTTGATCTTAACGGGAACGCAGATTTTATAGCACTCCAAAACCTTTGAAGGCTAAATTGATTTTCCTTCATCTATCCTTCCCTATTCTGACGATCTAGACGATGCATTTGTTGACGAGTTGTGCAAATTTGTCACGTTCGCAAAAATCTTTAAAGATGAAGAACCTGGAGATATCACTACTGAGCTTTTCCTGTACAATCTCATCATATCCAAACATGTGCAACCTACATTTTCCAATATCGAGATTGCTCCTTACTTAGTATTGATGGTGGCAAACTGCCGTGGTGAACGATCGTTTTCAAAATTAAGTATAAATTAAGAATCGGTTGCGTACATCGATGGTTCAAGACCTTTTTGTCAATTTAGCAATCATGATCATTTTGTCAGATGTTATGAATGGCTTCAACCTTTCAGTTATCATCAACAACCTTGCCGTGCAAATATCTAGACTGTGTTGTAGATCGTTGTTTATATAAGTATTTTAGAGCTTATAGGCGTCTTATAGGCGCCGACCGGAAATAAGAAGACGAATTTTAAAGCACATAAGATAATTTATAAATGCAAAGGGCTACATATTGTCGTAAAACGGTGTAAACATTACGAAAGAAAACTTCTCTTTAAATGTAAATTTTGAGTACCCATTTATAATATGTTTAAAATTTGACGAACACAAAGAAATGAGTTTAAATTGTGACACTTGTTAACTAATATGTTCTATTTATCATTTAGCATGTTTTTTGTTAGAGATTTTAGTTTATGTAGGTAGGTCCGTCAAAATAGTTGAAGAGAACTTTCTAATTATCATTAGCTCTGTTTTAGGTAACGAAAGAACATCAACAATACGGATATTAAAGCAACTGGAACTCTTGTGTAAAATATTTACAAACTGACAACTGATATATAGATATAAAAAAACATGAAGAAAAAACTATGAAGACTTGCTCGAACTTTGCAAAATGTCCTGATTTGACTTGAATATTGAATCCAGGAGTTCATTTCTATTTTCTCTGTGTACTCTATAAAATCTTCCTTTTACTCTTAGATACTGAGGTACGTCCCACTTATCCCCACGGAAAGGGTTAACTACTATCTCTGAAATAATATTTGGGATTGTAAATACACCAATGTCTCTTGGAAGATGATCTGGTACAGAGCTGAAGACTGTTGAAGATCCTACTTGCGGTTTTAAACAATCTAATTCAATTGCTGTAGCAGGCCCATTAGTGTCAACAAGAAATCGTCGGGTGGCTCTACCGATATATAAAGATTTCTTGTTTTTGTTTTTGAAAATGGCTGCATACCATTTGTTGACAATCTCGTCCTCTTTAGTAGGGAGGTTAAACTTTTTCCATAACTGTTTTAATTCCAGGACGTCATTTTCTATAGTTTCTTCATGATTGTTGACATCATCGTCATTCAATTCTTCTTCATCCTCTTCAGATTCTTTGTAATCCGAATCTTGTCGTTTAGTCTCTAATTCACAGTTTCTAACTTGTTATTCGCTTACTTCATCCTCATCTTCGTATTCGCTTTCGCTCTCCTCTTCTATTTCTGATTCAGAAAACTCAATCTTTTTTCGAATTGTTTGTTTAATTTTTAACTTTTGTTCTTTTAATGTTTTTGCTTCTTCTCGCTTCTTCAACAACGCAACTTTTTTCTTTTTCTTTCCCTCTTCATCTGCCTCAACTCGTTTTAACTCTAACAAATACTCCTCGTCAGTAATAACTTTAGATTTAAAGTGCATTTTTTTCCTTGGAGCTTTCTTTTTGTCTCTTCGGCACCTTTCATTTTATCCAAAACCAGCTCCTCAAAACTGTGCTCAGCAAGTATAGGAGAAGGCAACCCAGAACTATTAATGTCATCGTCAACTAAACACCACCCTGGGACCCATCTTTTACCTGCAATAGGTGGTGGAGGTGGACCAAGAAAGTAAGAATGGGTAGGAACATTAGGTGTGGAAACGTGTGTGGTGGTTGGATTGTTTAGAACTGCTACTGGAGAATCTACTTGTCTTTGTGGAGCTGTACTTGGTCCTGGTAAATTATCTAACGATAACGGAGTTTTTACCTTCTTTGGTGTATTTATAGATGAGTTAGCCAGTTCATCCATTAAATCCTCAAGCTTACCTAACTCGACCCAGGCATTATAGCGTTTTAAAAGACGAGGATCAAATCGGTCAACTGGAAATTTAGACGAGTCTACCGGAAATGTCCCTGTGCCTCTAAACCCAGCAATTATATTTTCTGGACTCAACCCACTGCGCCAAATCTCACTTAACTTGTCTACAAATATAGATTTGCGGATTGGCTGCTTTGCGCCCCAAACATTTATCCATTCGTTGAGCTTTTTTTCCCATGCGAGTTTCAATGGCCCAAAGCAACCAACGTCGAGTGGTTGAAGTTTATCAGTGGTATGTGGCGGCAATTTTAATATGGTGATTTGTTCTTGGAGAGCTTTTTCAATTATGTCAATCGAAATATGAGATAAATGCCCATCAAATATTAGTAACAAAGGACGCTGGAGCACTTGTTTACAAAACAACCCAAACCATTGCGAGAAGATGTCAGTTGTCATCCAACCGTTTTCTGAGATTCCGTAGAATGTGTTTGGTAAGGCTTTTACTCCTCTCCATGACGATTGCATATTTTTACCAGAGAATATAACAAGCGGATCTAAAGCTACACCAGCCGCATTCACCACAGCAAGAACAGTGGTATTTTCCCTACCTGAACCACAAGTAACTTTGTAGGCGACGTCACCCTTGACACTCACAACTTTGCATTTTAGGGGGTCACTGGGAAACCCACTCTCATCGCAGTTCCATATCTGTCCTGCAGATAATTTTTGTTCATCAATAATACTTTTTATAATATTATAATAATCATATATAATGAACGGATTGGATGTTGCACTTCTCCGAGCTGAACTTAGCATATTCGCTTTCTTTAATAATAGATTGTTCCTTTGCATGAAGGCATATATCCAGTCTTTCCCTGGGCGATTGTTGACAAATCGAACTGATAATTCGTGATTTGTAACAAATTCTTTTACAAGATCTTTGATTTGATCTTGCGAGGGACTAAATCCAAGTTTGCATAGTTTGCTTATGCAATTTGCGAGCTCATGTTCTGTCTGTGGCAATAACGCGGTTTGCCTCCCTGATCCCACAACGATCTTTGTGCCAACTTTCAACTTCATAATGCGACTACGGATTATGGATTCTGACATACCATACAATTTCGCCATTGCGCAAATAGATTTTCCAGAATGGACACCTTCGATAGCCATCTCCATATCCTTTTCTGTCCACTTCGCTTTAATTTTCACTGATTTAGGCATCCTAAAAATACAACTATATATATATATATACAATATATAAGTAAATAAATTGTCTTCTAAATAAATACATACATATGAATAACTTCTTACGTATAACTTACTTAGCGTGTAGAGATGTGCGTGTTGAGTTTTTAAAAAAACTGTTTTTAATATCTTCAGACGACTTAATTCTTGCGAGAGTAAAGAATTCAATGATCGTTGTTATTGCTTGAACTTGCAAGTGATGCAGCTGCGTATTTTTTTAAATATTTTATCAAGATTTGGACTCGAAAATCTACGCACCATTATTACACAATTTCTATAAACGAACCAATCAAAACCTTTATATTTCCTAAAAGTAACACCTTTAAAGAACATGACAATGCATTTATTTTGAACACATGTCAAACACCTGTCTCGTAATTGGAAAGTTAGTCGGCGTGGTCGAGAACTTTTCACAGCTGTAATAATCAGTAAGAACAATCGATATATATATATATACACGTTTCTCTTCCTTGGTTTATTATTTTAAGAACTAAGATAAATTCGAAAACAAGTTCAATAGTATCTCCTTCGAAAAAACTTAGACAAAAATACTGCGCATTTTTACCAAAACGTCAGAGATATCGGCGGTCAAAACTGCGCAGCATTTTTTTATAAAAAATACAATATAAAGAAACAAAAAGTATATATAGTACGAATAAATAACTATTAAACAATTAGAAAAGTACATTTTTGGATACATTTATAAGCGCAACAGAGAAAATTATAAAATGATTTCCGAGTCGTCCAAAACTTCGCACTCGGAAAAAAATGCGCAGTCCAATTCGATGGTATATGTAAACAAACCTTTACGGTTACGGACGGGATAAATCTAACAAATAAAATATGGTAGACTGAAAGAAGACGTATGAAACGAAACTAGTGCTCTTGTGGCTCGTGTTTTCTTAGAATATGAGTGCGTTATTTTAGCAGATAAACTAGTGGTGGGTTTTTTTACCCGCCTTGACTATATTTGCTATTTCTGTTAGATATAAATAAATGCATCTTCCATTTTTGATCACGGGTTAGGAGCTTGATTCCTTAAGAATAAAGAGATTTACAGAGAACATGGATAGGCCTTCACCAATATGGGCACTGGGCCTTCCGCCAGGTTAATTCGGCGCTGTTTCCAAGTCTCAATTTGTATCTTTTATTATGTTATTCCAGAACAAATCAACAAAGTTACAAACAATGTTCACTCAATTCCCACAGATACTAGGTTTATAAAGTAAGTGTGTTTTAAAAAAGTTCTTCGAATGTAATTTTTGTATGTATATATATATATATAATCTATTGTTCTAGCGAATCTAGTAGAACAAGCTGATGCATAACTTTTATCAAAAGTTTGATATAAATACATGTAACATCATATGTCTTGTGTGTTATTATTATAGCAGGTTCATATTCCTAAGTATAATAATATAGTTTTATGATGAAAAAGTTACAACAAGTTATTAGCTGTTTGTTTGCTTTATGTTTAAATAGTAAATATCTATCTATCTATATATATATAGTTTTGTATGTAGAATAGTTTACTATAAAATTTGTTACTGCAGTTTTAACAGTGTATAATAATTTATTCTTCCTGGAATATGTTATATATATATGGTTTCTTTTTGCTGTGAATAAACATTGATGTGTTGGTAAATTTACTCTTTTAGATTAGGTTAACAAAAATGTCACAGATAAACAGAGATGAAATTCGACGAGTTGTTAGAGATGAAATATCGCGTAACCGAACTGCAGCAAGTGTGAATTTGTATCGATCAACACAACAATTAATTCAATCTGCAACAACAGATGTTAGTCAATCTGCACAAAGAACTAGCTCCGCACAAAGAACTACTTCTACATCCACCAGGTGGCCTATCAGGCAAAGTAGACCGCGTTCTTTACCTGGCCATCCCTATCGAGATTCGGGTAAACAACCAGCACCAGGAGGATCTTCTTCAAAACCTAAAATGACATCTGTCATATTATTCGGTGAACCGCTCGAAGACAAAGAATCGTATTCAGTAGACAAAACGGACGAGATGGTCTCCGGGTCTTTTTCAGAGGATGACATACGAGAGGCACTTGTGAAAGTATTTTGTAACAAAATTAGTAAAATTAAAAAGGATGACTTCAAATTTGTTAAACGTGAAAAAAGCATTATTAGTACTCCATCAGTGCAAGAAGGCTTTGAATGGGACTTTACTGCTATCCGATGTTTAATCGGCCAGGGAAAATTATGTTGTCAGTTAAGTACACCTGCAGTTGCTATTTTAAAAAGAAAGAATCAACATTCGTCGTCATTGTCATCATCAGTGTTAACTAATCAGGAATCAGAACAGCCATGTTGTTCTTCGACGGCTCAGATGTCAGAAATTGATAAGATGTCACAATTGGAAGACCTTTTTCCAGATAGAAGTAAAGAAGTTCTGAGAGATTATTTGGCCAGAAATACATGCCACAGTAACAGCTTGAATGATAATCAAGATGATGAAATTATATGTGCATCCATTAAATCCACACTGCCTTCTATTTTAAAAGATTTGTCATCAAAGTTGACAACTGAGAGCACTAAAGTACGAATAGATACAGATGATTTATTAAATGATGCATTTTTTTATTACAAAAAGCAAACTTTTAATCCACGTAACAGAATTCGAATTATTTTGAATGATCAACCTGCCGCTGATACAGGTGGTGTGGTGAGGCAGTTCTTTACAGATCTCCTACATAAAGTTATTGAGTGTCATTTTGAAGGGAACACATCAAAACTTCCAATTTACAATGTTAACAGTCTAGCATCAGGAATTTTAAAGATAATTGGAAGCATGATAGTACAAAGTGTGCTGCATGGTGGTCCTGCTTTTCCGATATTTAGCGCTGCTGTATATAATTACATCACAACTAGGGAAGAAAGAATGGATATGGTGACAGCTGATGATTGTTCTGAACCTGTCAAGTATCTGATCGAGTCGGTATGTATATATTTCATTAAGGACAAGAATAGTTTTTTTCCTTCTTTCAATAGGTAGCATAAACTTTCAGATGTTCAAATGTTTCAGGCTTCATCATGTAGAGACATATAGTATTATATTTTCTCATTGTTCAAGTTTTGCAAAGCAAACGACAATTTTGTTGGATTGTTCTTTTTAACATCGCAGTTAATTTTCCCTTTATCTCAGTATATAAACGCATTTCATAATATATATCTTGTAGACGTTTTGCCGAGAAAGAACGACCTCTGTAATCCTTAATAAATGTTTCTGCTGTCTGTCAGGCTTTATGTGTTTCATAATTGAGTTTCTATTTTTACCTGTGGCTTTTATATTGTAGATTTTGAAAACAGACATCAATGAAGATGAACCCCAAATGTATATTCATATCTCCAACAGATGATTTAGAGATTTCTTCCTTAATATCTAGCCTAAGTAATAGAAAAGCTACTGCTTTCTAACGTCAGTAAACTCTTGGAGAAACTTATGTATTCTCGAATTTACAATTTCGTACATAAATTTAATTGCCTTAATGAATTCCAATTTGGGTTTCGATCAAAGTATTCAACAGCTCATGCCTTATTAAGTTTAAGAGAGAGAGAGAGTGAGAGAAGCTATTGACTCTGATCTTTTTGCTTGTGGTATTTTTGTTGATATGAAGAAAGCATTTGATACAGTCCATCACAAAATCCTACTCAAAAAACCTGATCACATCGGTGCAAGAGGCATTGTTAATGAATGGTTTGCCTCGTATTTACAAGATCGGCAGCAATTTGTTACGGTTAACGGATTTTCTTCATCTTTAAAGTCAACCAGTTGTGGCGTACCTCAAGGTTCTGTGTTGGGCCCATTTCTATTTTTAGTTTATATTAATGATTTTTATAACTGTATAAAGTTTTCAACCGTGCATCTAATTTGTTATACATCAACAAGTCCATAAAAACCTTATGTAAAAAAGTAAATTATGATCTGCGAAGATTGAATGATTGGCAAATGCAAATCTTATCGCTTTAAACGCAAACAAAACCGAATTTATCATTTTTAAGAAACGTCATAAAAAAACGATTCTGAAATTAAAATCATGTTAAATGGATCACGTTTAAAACAATCAACCTACATTAATTATTTGGGAGTTTTAATTGATGAAAATTTGACTTGGAAACCTCACTTAAATGAACTTTGTAAAAAATTAAACCAATCAAATAGCATGCTTTCAAAAATTAGATACCACGTTAATATAAAAATTTTAAAAAGTTTGTATTTTTCAATTTTTTCGTCGCATTTAACATATTGTTGTCAAATTTGGGGCCAAAAAGGAAGCTTAAATTTAAATAAATTATGTTCTATTCAACGATCAGCTTTAAGAATTATAAATTTTCAACCTTTTAGATCAAATGTAACTGCTGCTTTCACTAAATTTAACATCCTTCCATTTTCGTCAACTATCAAACTCCTCAACATTATGTTTGTTTTTTATTCTTTAAACCAAAATATCCCCCCTTCGATTGGCAATTTCTTCACTAAACTTTGCCATTTTCATTCTTATCCATCTCGCAATGCCTTAGCTAATGAACTTAAAATCTCTTCATATAATTCAGTTTTTTATGGTAAATACTCAATTAAACACCAAAGCATCATTGATTGGAACAATTCAATCAGAGACATTACAAATATTTTTGATGTAAATTATAAAAGCATGCATTGGTTAAATTCTATTTTTGATTTAAACAGTAAACAATTTTCTAATTTAGTCAAACTTAGCATTAGGGGTAAATTAATTGTTTAGCTTGTGTTATTAAACAAATATATATTTTGCTTGGTGGTTTGTATTTTATGTTGTGTGTACCTTGGCAAATTATATAATATTTATTTTTTCTAGATATTTTTTAGGTATATTTCTACTGTGGTGTCACTACATTGTTCAGCTTTATGCTATTGAGTGACACCAACCATATATTTTTTAATTTGTTTCTTCTATGTAATTTTGTATTTTTTATATGGTAAATAAACAACAATTGAACAATTGAGTCCAAAATACCTGTATTTTCATGCCACTTGTTAAAAATGTGCCTTAGGGTCAGTAAAGCCTTAATCCGACACTGGTGTTAACTAATTAAATGATGCTGATTTCAAATCAAGTACAAGAATTGGGATATTTTCACTCCTAATACCTTATTTGGGCCTAAAGTTTGAAGTATTCCGTGGCGAAATGGTACTGCGCATACGTGACATCTGACAATGATGCGAAAATTAATTTAGACTTTTTGTCGATGAAATATTATGTTGATGTTGCATTTAAAATATTAAGTGATCCTGGCCAGAAGTTAATTTGATATAAGAACCTCGACACTTAAAATCTTTTTGCATTATTTTTAGCATATGGAATGCTGCCAACCCTAGTATATTAGCAATATCTCGGTCAATAATGAAGATTATCACTCCAAATTTTTAATGGTGATTGAAAATGGTGATATCTATCAGAACGATAGATATAATCGTTACAAATCTTAAACGTCCGTGTAAGCCCTTGCACATGGGTAAAATTAAATCGTCCGTAGATCGTTTTACTTAAGGTTATTTAAAACGAATTTTTGTGTATATATAGGCTGTGCAATTGTTTCACCGGCCCATGAAAAGAAATTTGAAAAAACGACGGCAACCGGGAAAAATATTCAAAAACAATATTTAAATGGCTATAACTTCGATAATTTTTATTGTTGAGGGGATTTGGCACTAGATTACTCATTTTGGCTCGGCCCTGCGTTATTCGCATAAAGGGGAAAAAAAATTCCAAAAAAGTAGCAAATGCAATGGCGAATAACTTCCGTAATTTTGACCATTAAAACTTTGTGAATTTTTATGTTAAAGAAGAAGCCATCCTCGGCATGATATAAAAGGTCCGAATTCTAATTCGTAATAATTACAGTGTTATTGCCCCATACATAAAACACACTTTTTACATATATTCGTCAATACCCCCGACACTATACCCTAATTTCGAAAACTAATAGTACTTTTGAGGTTTTCAATATGTAGCTAAAAGCTATATAAAAAATCGACTTGATATTGTAAGAAATGTTAGAATTTTTTTTATTTATGCAGCCCTATCCCCAAAAATAAAAAATATTTTTAAAATGTCTTTACAGCCCCACATTTGGCTTAATGTAAGCTATCTTCACTACAAAAATGGTTTTCCAGGGATTAGAAATGATGGAGTTATCAAGTGATGACAATTTAGAACCAAAACTGGATTTAAAAGTCACGTGGTACGCTAACCACAAGATTTTTTTGGATTTTTTAAACGGTATTATTGGTCTTATATAGTCCCCTAACTATGCTCGAAATTTTAGCGCGGTACGACCATTTTGAAAGAAAATTTTTTTGAGAGTGCATCCGATATCCATTCGAGGGTAATCTATATTGAGTTTTACCACTGACTTAGGTTTCGAACTCATAAATGCATACCTCGATGAATAATCAAGATATTGAGTTGAAATTTTCAACGGAGAATGGAAATAATAGTTTCAATCTGAAATATATAAAAATTATCTTTAAAATTTATATATAGTGGCTTGCGCATGCGTAAAGGTAAATTCAATATATAGAACCCTACCAAAGGTTATATGAAACTAGACTTTGCATGTGAATGGCCAAATGATGCGGTTTACTGGATACATAAAAAAAAATTGAAAAAAGTTACGGCAACCGAAAAGGAAATTAAAATATTTAATACGCATGCGCTTAATTCCCAGAATTCCCAACCTTTTTTTAACATAATTATACTATAAGCTAACGCCATCATACAAGCATTTTCCACAAAGGTTTATAGGTATCATTTTGTCTGAACGAAGTATGCGTGAAATTATACTGCGCATGCGTGTGCGATATCTGACAATGATGTGAAAATTAATTTGGACATTTTGTCGATGAAATATTACGTTGATGTTATATTTAAAGTATAAAGGTATTCGGATGAGTGGTTTAGGACATATGGATAGTTAAATCTTCTGTAAAATGACTAAACACGATTGTTAACGATGTTACAAATAACGATGTTACGGGTGAAAATATCCCAATTCTGGTACTTGATTTGAAATCAACATCATTTAATTAGTTAACATACCAATTTTCAATGCAAACGGAAAACATATTTTTTTTACATTTTTATAATTTTTACGATTTTGTTTAGGCGCTAAGCTACGGTTTACCCCTATCTAGCACAACCACCACTTCTTCATCTGTTAGACAGTTTTTTGATAACTTTATAGGCTAAAACTTTGAAACAATCAGCATTTTAATAAAATTACGTCATTATTTCTTATGCGACGATTCCACTTCCACCTACTGATAGTACCTGATTGTTATGTTGTCCGAAATGGTGAGGCTGTTTTTGATCAATTTTGATTGGCTCTAGATAAAGTAATTCGAGCGAAGCGAATTCCAACAAAAGAAAAACAATTCAGCAGGAACACCTGTTTGTTGAAAGCGTAAACAATTGTAATGACTTTGATCGCATGATTGGCTTCACATGTTTTCCTTTGAATATGATTGGTTTTTGAAAAAAGTTGAATTGATTGAGAGCTGTTTTATACGGCCGATCTTTTGCCTTGTCTAACTAAATGAAACAAATTTTTAAATTAAGTTAGGCAAAAGAGCGGCTGTATAAAACGAAATTTTAATTAAGTTGGGCAACTTGAGCTAAGTACGGCAAAATTTGCCTAACTTATATAATTCAAAAGTGCGGCGTTGATTCATACAGTCGTTCTTTTGCCTTGTCTAACTTAATTAAATAGGTAATCATGTGAGGATAACACGAAAAGTTGAGTTTGAGTGCGCATCACTTTAAATTTCAGATAATTATTTTGTTTTGATTTTTGTCCGGGAAATATTTAAACGTAAAGTCAAGGGGAAGGAAAAAGTGAAATTAACAAATATATATATCATCATTTATCTTGCGTAATCTTAATTTATTTGAAATGGAGTAAGATATTGATGAACAAATTGATGTAAGTTTTTAAACTTTCACATAAATGTGGTCTTCAGTATGGTCAAATCATCATAGTTCAAATAGGACGAAAACATTTCATATTCCCAGGCAGATTCAACATGAGACAACATGGTCTTTTTGGCATCCCCAAAAATGGTTTGAAATGTTAAATTTGTAATCTATTAACCAGTTGAATCTTTTCTTATTTAAGAACCTACCAAGACTTGAAGACCTAGATAATAATTTCTCGGACACAGATGAAGAGGACCAAAGAGGGGAGAAATTATTGGATAAATGGAATAAAAAAAATACAAAATCAAAAAGGGTAAATAAGAAAAAAGGAGGAAAATGCATTTGGCAAGAACGTTTTGTAAATGACTTGGTTGATATCATTTTAGAGAATGAAAAATATAAGGAAAAGCTACTTATGTTATGTTATGTTTATTTCACCAAATAAAAGACATTTACAAATCAGTGCGTGATATATAAACCACAGAACAAGAAAGAAAAAAATGGCTAGGAATCCATAGAAGACCAAGCGGTCTTTTCATTGGACACCTGTATACACTCATTTATTTATTAAAAACAAGAGTTTAGACGTGAAAATTATAAAATTAAAAATACACAATCTCACAGAAAAAAAAACAATAATAACAAATAAATAAAAAATAATAATAAAAAAAATAAAAAAATTAACTATCCGAATTCAAAAGTTCGTTTTTAATTCGGCGTTTGAAAATTTGTAACGATCCGCACTCAGTGTTATATGTATAATTGTTCCATAAGCGTGGACCTCGGCATCTTATTGAAAACTGCCCTTTTGTGGTTTTTCTGAAAAGGTACTTGTATTTTATATTAGAATTCCTAGTATTATATTTATTAGAACAAAGTTGAAATTGAGATTG
Source organism: Candelabrum cocksii (assembly GCA_963930725.1). NCBI lineage: Eukaryota > Metazoa > Cnidaria > Hydrozoa > Anthoathecata > Candelabridae > Candelabrum > Candelabrum cocksii. The sequence goes on along the minus strand of OZ005677.1, from coordinate 9,562,297 downwards.
GAAAACATTTGGAATTGATCCATTATTTACTCTATACATAAAGATCAGAGTTTGAAAGATATTTATTTCGTAGATATTTAAAATCTTTAGATCTTTTAATATTTCATGGGATGAAATGTCACAGTTTTTGCCTTTTATAATTTTTGCCGCTCGTTTCTGCTTATTAAGGAGATTTTTGAGGTGAGATTTATGTGTGCTTGCCCATACTATGTTAGTGTATATAAGATAATTGTGGATGAATGAAAAGTAAATTTGCTTTAAAAACGATTTATTTAAGAATGATTTTGCTCTGTGCATTAAGCCTATATTTCGGGAGATTTTTTTCTCAAGGTATTTTATATGGAAATTCCATGTTAGATTCTCGTCAATATATACTCCTAAAAATTTATTGTATTTTTTTCTAGTGATTTTACAATTGTCGATACATAACACTGGCAATTTTTTCGCGAGAAATTTTTTGGAGGATTTTGGATGAAAAAGAATATATTTAGATTTATTAGGATTTAAAGACAACTTGTTACACTTAAACCAGTCGTTTATAAGTGACAATTCCATGTTCATTATCGAAAAGATCTTATCAATATTGTCACCTGACGAAAAAAGATTTGTGTCATCAGCGAATAAAATTGCGGAAGTGTTTTTAGAGACATTTGAAATATCGTTGATGTATAATAAGAATAGTAACGGTCCTAAAATAGAACCCTGAGGAACACCGCATAATACTGTTAGTTTGTTCGTTTGCTTATTATTGTAACTGACGAATTGTTTTCTTTCTTGAAGATAATTCCTAATTAGTTTTAAGATTGGTCCATGGATACCGTAGTATTTCAATTTACACAGAAGAATTTCGTGATCCACAGTATCGAAGGCCTTTGATAAGTCTACAAACACACCCAAAGTGAATCGTTTTCTGTCAAAGTTTGATAAAATATCTTCCGATAACTGTAGAACTGCATGTTCAACACTTACACGCTTTTGAAACCCAAATTGATTTTCGTTTAGCAAATTGTTGGTAGATAGGTGTTCATACAGGCGGTTGTAAACTATTCTCTCGAGTATTTTAGAAAAGACAGTAAGAATGGATATAGGTCTATAATTCTGTCGGGATGATATATTTTTAGATTTATAAATAGGGATAATCTTTGCAATTTTTAATTCGGTGGGAAATATTCAAGTTGCTAGACTCAGTTGAAAGATATAGAAAAGGGGATCAAATATTTCGTAGAACACATTTTTAACAACTTTAGGTAAGACATCATCGTGACCTGCTGCCTTATTCACTTTTAAAGAATTGAATGCAGTCATAAACTCCTTTATAGTTAACTTTTTTTTACAATCAATATATTTATTACATGTATCAAGAAAGTCTGTAACTACGGAATTTTTATTAGTAGATATTTCTGATGCAAGAGATGGACCAATATTTGTGAAGAAAGTGTTAAGGGAAGACGCTATTTCATCATCATCAAAGATCTCCTCGCCGTCAACAACCATACGGTTTGGAAACTTTGAAACGTTTGAAAAGATCACGTTTTCCAATAACTTCCTTAATCACATTCCACGTTTTTTTGCTGTCGTGTTTGCTCAAATCAAGCAGCTTTGAATAATATTTTCTTTTTGTCATTTTCTTTAAGCTTTCAAATAAATTGTTATAATTCTTATATTTAATTTCGTTAGAAAAGGTTCAATGCTTTAAGAATTTGTTGTACAATCGTTGTTTTTTCTTTGATGACTTTATTAAGCCCTTGGTCATCCATGGGTTTAAAAGACTTTTTGTTTTTACGTGATATTCAGTGAGGGGGAACGACTTGTTATACTCTGTAAGAAAGAGGTCTATAAATATATCATACGACGTGCTTGGATTATTTGACGAATAAACATTTTCCCAGTGTACTGTTTTCAAAGATTCCTTAAACAAGACTATGTTGTCGTAACAGATGTTTCTTTTGAAAACTTTTGTTTTTCTGTCTTTTTGTTTTTTTTCTTTATTACTTAAGTTGATTTCACAATAAACCGCAAAATGGTCAGAAACGTCACATTTAATTACACCAGAGTTTATTTTCGAAATAATATTAGTGTTGCAAAATATGTTGTCTATCAAAGGAACAGATGCTCTTGTTACCCGCGTGGGGCGATTAATAGTTGGCGACATTGCATTTTGAATGAAAATGTTTAGGAATGTGGTAGTAATTGCGTCGTTACGTAGGATATTAAGGTTAAAGTCGCCAAGGAGGAAAATGTCGCTGGAGGCCATTTTTTGCGTGAAAATGTTATCGATGAATGAAAGAAAGGGTTTTAGAGATTGACTGGGTGGTCTGTAGACCGAACATATAAAAATGTTCTTACGAGCCGGGAAAATAACTTCTAAAGTGTAAAATTCGAAGAACACATTGCTTTGTGATGTATCGTACCGGATTTTATAAGATAATTTGTTAAGGATAAACACACATATACCTCCCCCAGATTTGTGTTCTCTTGGAAAAGAGAGAAGTGTATAATCCTTTAGATAAAATTTTGAGTCATTTGAAGTGTCAGTATTGCACCAAGCCTCGGTCAAACATATTACGCTAAACTTATGATGGCAATTTGATAACAATTCTTTGAAATTTTCAAAATTTTTATAGATGGATCTAATGTTTAAGTGTAAGATCGAGAATTGCGAGCTTAAATTTGGTATAGAATGAACTTCATGATAATTACATCTTAAATGTTCATTCACTGAGTTCAGATCGTTACAGTTTATGAGGAAATTAAAAGATTATTGCTGGTTAAATTTCAAGGTTTCAAAACTAGTGGTTTCCATTTTTAAAAAAGAAAATATACTTTTGCTGTAATTAAATAAGTCATGTATATTTATTAGCTTGACTTACTTCTTTCTTGTTTACCCAATTTGGTGGAGGTTTCGTGATCAGCTTGTCGTAACGCACAACCGCAAAATGACCACCGTCGCGTAATCTTTTCTTGGTGATTTCTAGTTCGCTCCGCTTACGTGTTGTTTCTTCAGAAAAGTTTTGGTTTATAAAGATTTTAGTCTTCGATCCAAGTCGCTCTTCTCTCGCTTTCTTGATAATTTTCTCTCTCGTTTGGTAATTTAAAAATTTCGCTATTATTGTTCTAGGCCGCCCGTCACTCCGATTTTCCAGATTTCCCACTCGATGCGCTCGTTCAATGGCAAACTCGTCAAGCTTTATGTTAAGCTTATTTTGTGTAGAACATTCTTAACTTTCATTTCGCTTTCCTCCCAAGATTCATTTTTATTTTCAACAATTCCGTCAAACCTTAAATTGTTTCTTCTGCTTCTGTCCTCTAAATACGTTATTTTTTGTTTAAGATCTTTCACTTGTGCTTGCGGATTGTACAATTCTGTGATCTTGTGTTCAACTTTGGCTATCTTTTCTTTTAACTCATTATTACCTCTTGAACAAGTCTTTTCTATGAAGTTTATCGATTCTTTTAGCTCCCGTACGTCCTTGACTACTTCCTCTATCTTTTTGTCTTGTCTATCGACTATCATGTTGATAAAATCCATCATTGTACTTTGGTTAACTTTAATAATTTCCTTGATTTGCTCGATGTTGAATAAATTTTTGTTTGCCATTGCAACAAAACACGTCCGCTCTCGTTAACGTTCGAAATTCGAAAATTATGACAAACGTGAAGAATGTAAAAAATGGGGAATATTATGGTAAAGTCATGTGTGACCACGGAAAATTTATTCGGAAAAAATGTTTTAAATTAGACGAGACAGAGAATGCGTATAAATCAAATGTCGATCTTTTGCCTCACTTTTGCTTAACTTAATTAATTAGATTAGACAAGGCAAAAGATCGGCAGTATAAAACAGACCTGAGTTCAACGAAAATTTTGCTTGAACGATACACAATTACGCAATAAATAATTCCAAAACAATCGCGAAAATTTCGCCTAGTGGAAAACCGGTTTTGGGAAGGGTTTCCATAACTTTATTCGCACGGATGATAGTTCTCCGGCGACCATACAGTGCAGTATATGAAATTAAAAACTCGAAACTTCATTGGTTAATTGGAAAAATTGCGGAAAAGAAAAGTTGCGACTTTTACGGACGGCTTTCTATTGGTCGAAATATTGATCGCTCGAATTTGTACGCAATGGAAACCTGGCTTTAAGAAATGATTACATCCATCAAAATACCATGTACTGAGCTTGCAGTATCCCGCAGAAAATATTCTGGGTTTATTTAGGCGGAATGAGTTCTTTCTCTACCCACTGGACAATAATCAAGCCTAACTGACTAATCATTCAAAACGTACTGTAAGGCAACCCACACTTTATTCTATTCCTATCTCCGTATAAATGTTGTAATGAAATACCTGCGAAAAGACTGATCCATCTGTAGCTCAATTGATTATAACCTTCGCGAATGGCTCTTGTATAATTAGGGTTTTTCAAAATAGAGAATTATTCTCACTTATTTCGTGAAACAATCTGAATTTACAACTACAGTTCAACCCCGATTTTTCGAACTCCCAAGGGACCGATGAAAAAGTTCGAAAAATCGGGGGTTCGAAAAATCGAAGTATTCAGATAAAAGGGTCGAATTAACTAAAAAACACTAAATATACATGCTGCACCTTTGTTTCAATAAAATTATTCTTCAGTTACACTGGTAAAATAACTGGGAATCGTACTTTGCTTCTTACGTGATGACGACGTAAGCAATTGTTTGAGCTGTGCAGAATGCTTTCGCAATTGTTTAGCAATGTCATCGTTTTGGAAAAGAGCAAAATTTTCAATCAAGTCTATTGCCTCGAATAACACCTTCTTGCTTGGCTGCTTTTTCTCTGTTGATTCCATTTCATCACTCTCATCATCAATTATTTCAACATCGTCGTTGGTGAACTCGTGCAGCAGTTCTTCATCACTTGGTAAAGACTGAATGGAAGTTGCCACTTCCTCATCTGTGGCAATGAAGGTCTCAGCAGTAAGGCCATCTGGAGCTAGGTCAGGATCAAGAGCTCTCAATTCGTCTAACATTTCTGTTAGTTGTGCAAACGGATCATCGGTGTCTTGGGTTGAACTCAATTGACTTTGTATTGAAATTCCCGCCTTTTTGAAGCAATTAATGATGGTTGTGTCTGGAAGTGTAGACCATGATTGCTCGAGCATAATCATGGCATCCAGTATGATGATGTTTGGCAATTCTTTGTTGGAATCGATAGCGTACTTACGGATTACTTTGGCACGGTATTTAGCTTTTAACGATCGTATAACACCTTGATCCATAGGCTGTGTTACAGAGGTTGTATTTGGAGGTAAAAAGATAAGATCTATGGCCGTTTACCCAGGCACATGTGGGTGTGCAGGGCAATTATCGACAATAAATGCTACTTTACGATTCTGAGCTAGGAATTTTCGATCCAACTGCTTGATCCAATCTGTGAAGATCTCAGAGTCCATCCAACTTTTTTTTTGTGCCTTGTACATACACGGTAAGGACTTCACGTTCTTGAAACATCTCGGATTTTTGGCTTTTCCGATGACAAGTAGTGGTAGTTTTTCACCTGCAGCACTCGCCGCACTCATTCCAGTGAGTCTGACTTTGCTGTGTTTACCACCAGTGCATTTTTCACCTTTCAATTCAAGAGTTTTGTTTAGTAGTGCTTGGAAGAAAAGACCAAACTCATCAGCGTTAAAGATATCTTGCAATTTGTACCTTGATAGTATCGTTGGTAGGTGCGTTTCCTTCCAGTGTGCAGTCATCTCTGGTGTGCATGATTTTGCTTCACCTGACACCATCTTAAATGTGACACTATTCCGTGCCTTCCATCTGTCAACCCATCCATTCGATGCTTTAAAATTAACTATACCAAGTGTCTTTGCTAAATCACTTGCTTTCTCTTGAAGGACTAGTCCACTCACGGGTATGTTATTCGATCTTACAGACATAAACCACTTAAAAACAGCTTTGTCTAAGTTCTCATGTTTCCCTGCTTTGACATTCTTTCTTTTCAAGCTAATCGTTCCAGAGGAAAATGCGGCCATTATCTTCTCTTTATTTGCAGGTAAAAGCCAAGTGGAAATAGTGTTTCTTGGCACATTATACTTTTGAGCTACTAATGACTTAGGCTGCCCACTTTCTATTTCTTGTAACGCCTTGAATTTGTTATCAATGGAATTTCTTTTTTTCTTTTGCGACGTGGACATCTTTCTTTTGTTATAAAATCGAATGCATGCATTTGGTAAAACTTGAAACTTTCGAATTTTCAAAACGTTCAAATTTCGAATTTTTTCTTTCATTGAGTTTGAGAGGTCGACATGGATTATTCTTGATGAAAGGGAAAAGCGGGAAGTTTGCGAAAACTGTATTCTTTTTTCTGAGAACTTTATACAATATTACATATATTTATAGAGACTTTTGAAGTTGTTCTTTCAAAATGTTTATAAAACTACAGCCGCAATCTTCAGCCGCAAAGTGTAACTTGCAAGGCACTTTCATTCCTTTTCTATCTCCTTGATTGATGGCTTTTCCAACAACTTCGACGGAGCAAGTGTTTGAGTCACAGGCTCGAAAGAAGTAGAAAATAATTTTTGCAAATCTTCCTGTTTTTTCTTTTGGTAAATGTCCGACCAAACAGTCATTTTTCATGACTGCAACAGCAAATTTGTCTGTTTTGTTTTTTGGCTCCATAACCGCCTTCAACATTTCACTCTTCACTGGTGTCCAGCAATCTTTATATACGTGATATCTCATAACATAAGATGTGAATTCAAATGTTTTATGTAAAACTATTTGAAGCTCATTCTGCTCAACTATTTTATGTGGTGTAATTTCCATATCCATTTGACCTTCTATATATAATTATTTTCAAAATAAAATGATTCTTTTTAAAAAGTTGAAATACTTTAATCAAATCATTCGATTCGAATTTTCGGCGCGTGATTCTTATACTTTTGCACATAAAAAAGACTTATAGGTGAGGCTAATGCTGTTTCGGAGGAAATGACAGCACCTTGGTTTGAGACAAGATTGCCAACCATATTATCAAATTATTTTCTTGCTGACGTCTACAACGCTGATGAATTTGGATTGTTTTATCAGGCGTTACCAAGTAAGAATAAATAAAAGTTCGAAATATCGAGGGTATTCATTCGAAGGGACCCTAAAAAAGGTTCGGAAAATCGGGGAATTCGAAAAACCGAAGTTCGAAAAATCCGGGGTAAATTAAAAGAGTTTCTTAAAGCAAAACCAAGGGACCAAGGAAATAATTCGAAAAATCGGGGAATTCGAATAATCCGGTGTTCGAAAAATCGGGATTGAACTGTAAATTCAAATACGTTAGAGCCACATACTGATAAGACAAAACGTTTTTCCTGTTAAATATAAAAATAACATATATATACCAAATAGAGTATATACATGTATATTTTTTACATATACAGTAACATAATTGGAATAAAACAATTCTAAAGAAGCCCAAATAAATTGTATGGACAATACCAATAGCAACAGATTTATAATTGCCTTTGCACATTAAACATAAATGTTCTGATAGTAATTTTAAATTAACCATTTTCCAAGATGAATTGATTGTTTTCAGATGGTGGAGTTGTTAAAGAATTGTTAAGAAATAATTACTAATTACTGCATGAATAAAATTACTCTATATACTCTATAGTATTTACAACTCTACTCCGTGTTATTATAAACAGTTTATTGCATATTTCCTACCACATCACAAACAATATAAAAGTATGCAAGTATAGTTAACTAGACAATGCTACATAATAAAAGTACTTCCAAATCCTTTTCTTTGTGTTTGCCTTATATCATCATCATCAAATTTCACGTGGACACATTGTGTCCTTAGTGCGTCCCTATGTACAACTTTGGTAAAGTAGGGACGTAAACTCTTTTTTATTTAACATCATTCTTTGAATTTGCATTTTAGAATGTTAAGATCTTTTTCAATATTTACCCAAATATCACGAGAATATTTTTTGCAATCACATGCATGAAGATTTTGTTTTTGCAAAGAAAAATTTTCAAGTCTTGTAACATGAGCTAAATATTTTAAATGTTGTATTTTACAGAAAGATGATATATTTTTGGTCTTTGTAATTTTGTGCAGATTTTCGTTGGTAAAAACATAAGTCCAGTCAAGACCATCTGGTTCTGGAATGATAACATTTGATTTCTTTTTAGCTGTTAAATATTCTCGAGGCACATTTTTTCGTTTGAAACCGTTGGTAACCATTTTTCTGAGAAAACTATGCCAAATTGACTCTAGCTTTCTCAGTTCACTGGCTGATAGACTCCAGGTTTGTGAACTGTACAACAAGTGACTTCGTACACAAGCTTCCAAAAGTTTTACTCGAGTGGACAGACAAATTCTTCTATCAGTTAAAACATACTTTAGCTCGTTCCCTTTTTGGAAAGCTGATGAAATATGGAAAGAAAGATGTGATGGGTCATCGTTGTTGTTGGTGATTACAAGCCCAGGAACGTTGAAAGCCATAGTTAATGTTTTAATTGTTGAAATTTTCAGTCCAAATCGGGTGAACGTTTTATTATAAATATCCAAAACTTCTACGAGCTCGTTTACATCACTGCATAGTAAGGCAATATCATCAGCATAGAGGATCATCCTAAGTTGCTGAGTTCCACACAGGCCATATGCACTGCGCTGCTCTCTGTTGGAGCAATGACCTGGTATTCTGTATGAGCACTTCAATCTGGTGTCAGGGAACTTTTGAAGTACTTCATACTCAACGCACCTTAGAACAAAGTCCAAATATATATTAAACAAAACTGGGGATTCAAGACCTCCTTGTCTACACCCATTAAAGGTTTTAAAATATATTTTGGATCCTTTTATACAAGCTGAAGTGCCTGAGTAAAATACTTTTAGAATTCCCACCAAAATGGGGGATTTAATACGGATATCTAAAATCTTGAACGACATAACTCGATTTATCCAATCATAAGTCGCTTTTAAATCAATAAAGCATACAAACAATGGTTCTGATGTCATATTTATCGAGTTTTGCAAAATACAAATTGCAGCGTTGGTCGATCAATTTGATCGAAAACCAAATTGGCAATTAGATATTAATTTTTCATATGTGCCTCTTATTCTAGATATTACAATCGAAATAATTATTTTTGAGCATGTTACCATAATTGAAAGACCCCTGTAATTAGAGGCTTCACTTCTCGATCCCTTATTTTTAAAAAGACAGGTTATCGAGGAAATTAACCAAGATGGCAATTTAAAAGTCCCCCATATGGTTGTAATTAAAAGCATCAAATAAATCATGAATCGATTGGAAGTATTATACTTCACTTCTTCACCATATATCTTATCGGTCCCTTGGCATTTCCCATTTTTAAACCGTTTCCGAGCATTATCCACTTCTGAACTAGTTGGGATATCAGAATTAGTAGTTATATCAGCAGGTAGTAAAATATGAGGATACAGCTCAGAATTAATCACTTCAGGTTTCAAATCTACTGGTTTCTCATTGAGGTAATCCTCAAAAAACTCAGAGAGTTTTTCTGAAGTGATAAGGTTTGTGTCGGACTGTTTATGCATGGTATAGGATTTGAAGAGCCAAAATTCCTTCTCTACTTTTCTAGCCTCCGCCACAACATTTATGCTATTCAACAAATTAGAAAAATAATCGTTTTTTAACTTATTCGCAACTTTTTAATAGCTGATCCAAGTCTTTTATTTTCAATTAGATCACCACATGATGAACGTGTTTTAATGAGGTGTAAAAATTCATCACTGGCCCAAGGGCATTTTTGAACCGTTTTGCTAATTTTGGGGATTTCAAAATCACTGGCTTCCAAAATAGATTTTGGTAGAACAGTTTCAAAATTATTTACGTCATCAAGTATTGATTCATCTATCAACAACATATCAAGTTTACTCGAAAAATTGTCACGAACAGAAGAATCACTACGCAATGAGGCAATATCCTTACGGGATATATTAGGTTTATAACTACGTGAAAAAAATTGTTTACGATTATGTTTCGATGGGAAATAACATGACAGTGTTAGGAGACGATGATTGGTTTCAAAAGGGACTGTGGCTTTTCGATAGACACGACAGTTTGAACAAAGCCTTTTTAGATGCCATTCTGCAAGTATGTAGTCTACTCTTTTTGAGAAACCAGTTAGTGAATACCAAGTATGTCAATGTATGGCTTTTGATGGAAAAAGAGAGTTCATAATAAAAAGCTTATTTTCACCAGAGAGTTAGTAATCTAGTGCCATTATTATTGGTCTTATATTTGTCGTTATTTGGACCAAGAAAAGACCATGAGTCAAAAGATTCTTCACCAATGGTCGCATTCATATCAGCTCCCACTATTACTTTAAAACTATGGTGCTCCCTTTTTACCTTTTGAATTGCTGACTGCAATGTGCTGGAAAATTGGTCTTTAGTAGAATCAGCATATAAATCCGTCGGAGCGTAGGCACAAAATGCTGAAATTTTTATGCCATATAGGACAAGACTAGAAGTATTCGACCAACAAGAATGCTGTGATCAATGTCTATTAATTTAACCTCCGGGGAAAGTATGATGCCTACTCCAGCACTTGCTTTACTTTTCAACCCTGAATTAATAAACATCCATCCAGATAACTCAGAATCTTCGAATTTGGTAGTATTTTTCCCAAAGATATGAGTTTCTTGAACAAAGGTGATAGTATGTTTGAGAAACTTGCACTGAGATATACATTGTGCAAGCTTCATGGGGTCTTTCAAAGTGGTGGTGTTGATAGACCCAATGCAAATGTTATGATGGTGTTTAGTGTTATGAGTTCGTCACGTTTTGTGTCTAGACCACCCGGAAGAGGCTACTTTACTATAATGATGGCCAGTAACATATTTTTCGACCCCAGCCTGGCGTCTCACTGGGGGACGTGACCCTTGGTAATCCGCGCGACGATCGATGCGGCATAAAGTTTGTGAAATTGGCATTTCATATGTTACGGGATGGTCGAGGTCACCAAAAACCAGTATTTTTTATTGAGACACCGTCTCTAAGATGGTTCTCTAACCAAAGAGTAAAGAGGCACATCTCACCCCGTTCAGTATGGTTAAGGATCACCAAAAACCAGTGTTGAGACAGTCGTTCTTGATGTAGATTGGTAGAGATCTGGTAAAATGGTAAAATATTTATCTTACAGTTTGTTCATTACGTCAAACAACACAGGGTTTATAATACTCAAATTTAATGGACCATTAAAGCTTGGGAAACAGGGAAATATTTTGTGGCACTAAATTGAATTGGATATTTGATTTCTTGCATGACGTTTTGCTTGAGGAGATAAGTTTTAAAAGCAGATAAGCAATATAAGTCATAAAACTATTTAGCTTTTCTCTTTTTCCAGGTCACTATATATGGAAGTCGACGAGGGGTTGAATTCGCCTATGAAAATAATGATATTGAATGGAAATTTGCTAATTTTTGTGCATAAGGTGCACATTAAAGATTAAAATTTTGTGTTTTTCTCTTTAATTTATGCAACTTTGTGTAGCTTTACTTATATTTTTCTTGGAATCTAAATTTAACTGAAAATATAAGTAGATATCTGACACCACAGACTATAAGTTGACACACTTTAGGATACAAACTAATGATATATAGACCCTATCCTTGTCTAAATTTGTATTTCCTTCCAGCAAAAGTTTCTTTTTAAGAGTGTGGATAAATTAGCCAAAATTCATTGTACTACTGGAATGTCATACATGTCAATATGTCATGTAATGCTTAAAAATATGGGTTTATCATAATTGTCTTTATGCCAGAATCGTATCTCCCAAAGACAATCTCTAAAGACACACTGAAAAAGAAAATTATGTCTTTGAATCTTTGAACAAAAAGTTTCAAAAGTTTTGGTATGTGAAATATGGATATTTATTTATTTTTTAAATAAAAACTAAAATACACGAATAAAATATTTATCTTGTATCGTGTGAAAACAATCAATTATATAAACAGTAAAACATGTCATCTGTTTTTACACACATGGCTTTAAAAGAAGAATTTATCGTTTATTTATGGGAAATAATTTTGCTTCATTGACTTGCATATGGAAATACAAGATCATATGTTTACATTTTGGAAATCGTTGCAAAATTCACTTTTTTATCCTAGCTGAAGCAACAAACCACAAATACTCCCAAGTAAGTTATAGTGGACTAAGAGGTGGAAGGTATTTGGTGCATGGTTTACCCGGTGGGTAATTTAACATTTTTCTACTGAATATGTTGGAGAAATAAAACTCACTACGAGTGTACTCAATTTTTTTTCTTCAATGCCGAAGTACGAGTATACTTGTATGCGTTTTAGAATAGATTTCATTGCAATGTAGCTTAACTCCTACAGAGAAGAAAAAGGCTCCAACAAAACCTTGCCGAATTTGCTCAAAAGTTAAACGGAAGGAAACACATCATCATTGTTCTGCGCGTTGTTAAACGACACCGGCCGGAAAGAAACAAACACGATACGAGTGTGTCACCTGTGAAAACAAACCAGCATTATGTGTTGGCGAATGCTTCAAAAACATATCATGTGAAACAATAGCATAACACAATTATATGATGAAAAAAGGCTTTAAGGGGCTGTTCATATGGATAAAAACACCGCGCCTGACTGAGGTAAAAAAACTAACCGAGATCCCGCCTCTCTTAAGAAACTGTCATAATTTTGACATAGTGTTCATATGTAAAACAATTCACCCCGCCTAGGCGAGGTCTCGCCTATTCACTACCAAGATCCCGGTTAGGCGAGGTGAAAAAACTCCATTTGAACACGAGCTGAAAATCAACCCGGTTAAGGCCCATCTCCACTTCAAACGCAATTCGCAAATCGCATGCGATCCTTTGTTTAAAATTCGCATGCGGTTGTTCGCAAATCGCATGCGGTTGTTCGCAATGCGATTTTGAACTGTTCGCAATGTTTGATTTTTTGCGAACATTCGGATGCGAACGAAAGTCACGTGTTAAAGAGTAACCAATCATAGCTCAGCATTACTAAACGCAACCGCCAAAATTTTCTATAAAGACTTCATTGGAACTCAGTGACAGTATTTCCAATAAGTAAAATGACGATGAGCGCGAAGATTGAGTGGACTACTGAACTTGTAGAGTTATTAATTGAAAGCGTGCGTTCAAACGAAGTTGTTTGGGATACAAGCAGTGGAAATTACAAGAACAAAAATGCACAGGAATCAGCGTGGACAAGAATTGCAAGTGATTGTGGTTTGGAAGGGAAAGCGTCTTGTGTTAAAGGAAAATGGCGTGACCTGAAAGACACCTACAGAAAAAAGATGAAATTGCAGACATCAAAATCTGGAGATGCTGGGGGTGCCAAGAAAAATGGTTGGCAATGGATGAAACAGATGAGTTTTTTAAAGAAATTCAGCGTTGTGGAAACACCAACAACTTCCAATTTCATGATAATAGAGGAAGAACAAACTAGCCAGCTAGGCTTTATATCAAGCATTGCTGACAATGACGGCACAAACATTTCTTTAAGAGATACTAACGAAACAACAAACAGCCCTGTCTGTTTAGCAGCAACAGCAAGTTCAATGGGTGATATCAATACTACCCCTGTGCCTAATTTTTCTGGTAAAAGAAAGAAAAGGGATGACACATCAAACCACATAGATTTGGCAATTTTGGCCGAATTAAACAAAGACAAGAACGACGATGATGAGGATAGTCTTTACATGAAAAGTCTTGTACCTCAACTGAGAAGACTGGACCAAAAGACAAAGGCATTTGTAAAATGCCAAATCCAGCAACTACTTTTTCAGGCAGAGTTTGGAACAAATTTCCAGTATCAATGAATATTATTATATCAAAACAAATTTCTTGTAGGGATTGTGCTTTAAATACATGTTTTGACATTAGATTGTGTTTTATATATATTGTTGAAGACAGCAAAATGTCTGCGTTTTGATTTCAGATAAATCAGCATTAATGGTGTCTACCTTTATATCAAACAGTTCATATACAATGGCAGTATACAATTTTTAAAAATAAAACATTACTTATTTATATACTCGTTTTGCCAGGGTACTGCACCTGCAGGTGAATTAAAAAAGTTTTTAAAAGAGTCTCTTATTTCTTTGGCACTTTTTATAGAAGCATTTCCTGCTTTTGGTCTCGTCAAGGGCAGATAGCCCGTGTCTTTGTCAACATCTGTTCTCCATGCTCCTGGCACTATTTCAGCGTTTTTATTTTCTGAATCCACAAAACCAGGTGGGCAATATCTCCGTTCATGACGTGGTAATGTTGATTCATGCAACATCAAAAAATTATGCAAGCTTACCACCGCTTTTGTGATACCAATTCCACGCTCAGGTGTAGCATCGATTGGTCTTTTAAAAATGCGCCATCTAGCAGTTGAAATACCAAATGTATTTTCACTAACTCGCCTTGCTCTTGAGAGTCTGTAATTAAATTCTCTTTGGTTGTTCCAAGTACCTTCCACCGTATGGTTTCATGACATGTTGTCCCAATGGAAAAGCGTCATCTGCTGTAATTACATATGGACATTTTGTGTTGGTGTTAGGCAAGTCACAATCTTGTGGTAAAGATAAACTTCCATTATAAAGTGCATCTTTCATTCCACACCGTTCAAAAATGCCTCCATCGCTTGCACTACCAATAGCCCCTATGTTCACTATTAAATAAGAATAACGAGCACTGCATAAGGCTATTAAAACAATGCTGAACCACCCATAAAAATTGAAATACAATGAACCAGTGTTTGCTGGGCAGTGACATCTGACATGTTTGCCATCAAGGGCTCCAACACACAATGGAAAATTCCACTTCTCCCAAAACTCTTGGGCAACATCTTCCCATTCTTTCTCTGTTGATGGACATTGGAGATATGTAGGAGACAGTGCGTTCCATATTGCATGGCAAGTTTCTGGAACATTCTTGTTTACAGTGGAATGACCTAAGCGGTAGCTGAAAGCTATCGTTTGGTGAGAGTCCCCAGTCGCCAGATATCTTAAAGTAACAGATAGTCGTTCTGCCGGTAAAATACATTCTCGTTTCTGGTCAGATTTTACGATCAAGGGTGCGACTAAATTTAACAATTTTTCAAATATTGATGGTGACATACGAAAATACTTGAAGAAACTTTCATGATCTCCAAGCTGCATTTCCCTAATTAAATTCGCATACTCTCCTTGTTGTTTTCGTTTTCGATTAATAGGGCGAATCCAAAACCTTTTTCGATATTTCATATTTCTCCTGTGTTGTCTCCTTCGTATTAAAAGTAATAACAAAAGTCTTCTTCTGCAAAATTCAGCCATCTCGTTTTAATATTCTTTTCGTTTGGTGTCAATTTTTTTTCTATGTTTTTGTGCAGATAAATGTGATTAAATTTGATTGGGTCATCAAACAATAGGAATTCGTGCGAACAAGGTTTGAGTGTGAATTGAATTCGCAGGCGCTCGCAAATCGCAAACCGCATGCGATTTGCGTTTGAAATGGAGATGGGCCTTTAGACTGGACAATCTTTTGTTTTGAAATCGCATTAGCCTGTATTGCATTTGAATAATCGAATAAAAAATGGCCACCGCAGGAAGTAAACAAAAGAAACAACAAGTAAAAAAACAAGTTTTTAGGTGGGATAATGAAATGATAGAAAATTTAATTGATTCTATTGCAGACTATAAATCGCTAATGAGTTATCGGGGTTTAGATTTTGATGGAGATAAACCAGCAATGTACAAATATTTGAGAGATGCAACGGCAAAGTTATATAAAAATGATGACGAATTGTGGATGTTTGGTCCTGTCGATTACACACCGAATGAAGAACTAGACTTTGAAGTATACAGAGTAACGCATAAAACAGAATGCGAGTTAATTTCAAAAGGAAGATGCAGACTTGTTGAAAAGGTTAAAGATATCCGACAAAAACTTCTCAAAAGCATTCACATCAGGCACGAGAAGTGGTAGTGGAAAGATTGTTTATGAATTCTATGATGAATTAATCGAAATTTGGAATGGCTCAGCAAATACAAAGCCATTGCCTTTTGGTGTAAGAAGTAGCGAAGTCGGTGAAGAAGAAAACTATGAAGAAAATGACAAAACAAAAGATGTTGATATCGCAATAAATAAAAATGATGATGAGTTATTTCCCGATACTCCAGCACCACCTTCAGTAACTTGTTCACATGAGGCAAACCCTGAAATAATTGATTTTGCCACACCAGTTGGAAGCAAAAGAAAAACAACAAACCCAATACCAAGACTTGTTGACAACAAGCAAAAACATTTGGAAAAAAATTTATTTGCCAGTCAACAAGATAAATTATTAATTGAGGAAGCAAGAGAAGATGCAAAGTTTAAAAACGATTTAGCTGAGGCATTGCGAGTATAAAGTGAATGTTTTGCTCGATCATTAGATCTTGTGAGTACCTCCATGATTAATGTAGGGAATGGAATGTGTCGATCAATCGAAATGTTAGCAAGAGCAATGCAGCCTGTTCAACAACCACAATATATACCCACACAACAACCCTCATATTATAATTTTAATGCACCAACATATTCTCAACAGCTTCAAGATCCTAATTATCCTCCTCATTATCAATCGGAAAACCAGTAAAGTAAAGAAAAGACATTATAAGACAGAAGAAACATGTTTATATTTTTAAAACTTTTTATAGTAGTTTTTTACATTTTAGGAGCACAAACCTTTGCGGGCACAAACATTTGATTTGACAAAATATTTTTAAAGTCAAACATTTGCAAAGTTATTTTTGCGTTTCGGACCTAACCGTGAAATTAAGTCTCTGTAAAATGATTAAAAATTGATCGACCACAAAAATATATAATCCATTTAAATTTTTGCAGAATTTATATTTGAGGGTAAGGAAATCATCCACAAAAATAAATGATGAAAAACTCTTATCAACGATCCACAAAAAAAACCTTGCAAATATTTATTCCCGCAAAAATTTGTTCCCATGGTATATATATACTTTACAAAACAATTGAAATAAGTCTAAGTCATCCCGCAAAAATCAATCCCATTACAGTACTTATTGTGTTTTTTTACAGTTATGTTTTGTTCTTTAATTGTTATTAGTTATCGAGACGGATAATATATAAAGTTTTTATTGTAAACCTAAATTAATTTGGTAAACATTCTGAAATATAAGATGTAAGCAATCTTCTTGTGACTTCTCCTTCTGTAGTATTACAAGAATATACTGGGTTTGGTTGATTTGTATATGTTTCTTCATTCTGTCTTATTGTCTGAATTTGTACATTCACAATGTCAGTGTCAATTAATGTTTTGTTTCTCTCGCAGAAGTTATGCAGTACAAATGTAGCATATACAATTTTTGGGACAGATTCCAATTTAAAATCAATTTTTCTGGTAAGAATTGCCCAGCGAGCTTTTAACCGCCCAAACGCACATTCAATAGGATTGCGAGCTGATCGAAGCATGTTATTAAATATCACTTCTTCATCATTGCTGCCTGTTTGATACTCTTTTATACAAAAAGGAGTCAATGGGTATGCTGGGTCACCGATAATATAGTTTCCAATTTTTTTACAGCCATGCAATACTGATTGAAATGTTCCTGGTAATGAACCATTACGCAATTTTTGATTAATAGTTGAATTTGCAAATGCCTTGCTATCGTGAACACTACCTCGCCAAACACACTCTACATCCATAAACATTCCTTTGTAATCACAGACTGCTTGCACATTCAATGAATAAAATTGTTTATAACAAAAAAAATCCTGTGAATTTTCAATGGGACATGATATTGGCACGTGTGTACCATCAATGCACCCAAAAGCTTGAATCATGCCAAACTTAGATTCAAATTCAGCGACTTTTTGTCTCATTTCATCCTTTGTTTTTGGTAAAGATAAATACTGTGGTCCTAAATGAAAAGTAATGTTGTTGCACACTTTGGTAACTATTAAAGATGTCGTATTCACTGCAATCCCAAAACAGTTGGCAGTCATTATTAAGGAACCTGTATCTTTGAGGTAGTATAGAGTTACTGCAAGTGTTTTTTCTGTACTCAATGCTCTATAATTAGGAGAGTTTGGATGCTATGTATGGTTCAAGTTGTTCGGCCAGATTCATGAAAGACTCTTTTGACATCCTAAAGTTCTTGATCCAGAAACTTTCTTCAGAAAGTCAAGTGATCATATTCTCCCACCATTTGTCAGATCGTCCGGGCTTAAACAAGCAGCTACGACGTTGCTTACTATTTTTTCTTTGAGTTTCTTGAGCCGATAGTTCTTTTTTGGTAAAAGTAGATTGATTATCCAATATATGTGATGTTGCTCTTGCAAAACACGCAATAATATCAAGGTTTTCACATGTATTAGGTACGAATGCAATGTTATAAGATTTGTGGTAACGAATGCGGCTACTTTTTTTTATCCGCCATTTTAAATATATTTTTTAAAGCTTCGCGCGTAAAAATGTGTAAAGAAATATCACGTGACTTTCCTAACGCCTCGGTCAGGCGGGACGTTTTTCTCCATATGAACACAAGCTGGAAATCATCCTGCCTTACCGAGATATCCCGGTCAGGCGGGGTGTTTTTATCCATATGAACAGCCCCTAAGAATAGACATAAGTGTCTTTTTTCTGTTTTCCAAATATACTAATTTCCCCGCTAATAAAACTGTACGCCAACAAATTATCGCTCCAGCACCCCCTAAGACACCAGCTGAAATATCCCAATCTACTCCTGAACCACCCGCTCCTGAACCATTCACTCCTGCACCTGAACCACCCGCTCCTGCACCTCAAATACCCGCTTCAACACTTCCAATTTTTATACAAACACCACTTGCCACACACCTTTTAGACCATGCATACATCTGTAAACCTGTTTTTACTTGATTATGAAACTAAATTCCTGTAGTCAACAACAAATTTGATTTTAAAAGTATCACTAATTACATTATTTTTTTTCAGAGTTATCGTTATGAGTTAGTTTTTTTTGGCGCGTCACATCTTTTTGCAGTAAATCATGTTATGTTATGATGGGTATTATGAAGCTTCCTGTTTATAGTATGTATTGGGCTGTTGAAACAAGATATGCAAAAACCGCTGACATAATCTCTTTGAAGCGTTATAAACAATTACGCAGATTTATTCATGTTGTTGACAATGCAACTAAGCAAAATCCAGAGAATGTAAATGATAAACTGTTCAAAATAAGACCTCTCTTTGAAACAATTGCAATAAAATTGAACCAGAAGAAGTGCAATCTATTGACGAGCAAATAATTCCAGCGAAAACGAAAACCAGTGGAATACGTCAATATAACCCAAAAAAGCCAAAAAATGGGGGTTCAAAAAGTTTGTCCGTGCTGGACAATCAGGGTTTATGTATGACTTTTTTCTTTATGTGGATTGTGAAAAGATTTGAAGAAAGGTCGTGGCAGTACATCTTTAAGGACTGATGCTAATTCAGGAATCGTGCTCCTCGGGTGGTTTGATAACAGATCAATCCAATTTGCTTCAACTTACAGCTCTGCAGAAAATAGTGCAACTGTGAAACTTTGGGAACCAAAATCCAAAAAGCATGTCCAGGTACCTGGTCCAGCAATTGTGAAAGAGTATAATGTTGCGATGGGAGGAGTGGACTTAGTTGACATGCTGATGAGTTTGTTAAATTTTTCTTCAAAAGTTGCAGATGGGCTTTTACTCGAGTCCAAACCAGTCGATCGACCTGTTAGCCGCCCACACAAACAAAAGTTATTGGATGACTCCACAGAAGGAAAAGGCAAGCACGTTGTTATTCCAACCCCAAGCAACTGTATCAGAACTGATGAAACTGGCCATTGGCCTGTTTATCGGAATAGTGAAAGTAAATGCAGGTTTTGCAAAAAAGGAATTGTACGCACATCTTTTATGAAGTGTCAGGTTTATTTATGCTTGACAAGTGACAGAGATTGTTTCTATGAGTTTCACACTTATTAGGTCATTTTATTTTTCACTTTCAGTGTAATTACTATTTTCAACAGTTTTCAAATAATTATATGTTGTGTTACTTTTTGAATGATACTTTGTCATATTTGATAGTTCCGGTTATCTTTGGTTTAGGAAACAAAATAAGCTAAATCTATATATATATATATATATATATATATATATATATTCGTACAAATATTGTTCAAATAAAAAACAATAGAATGAATTAAACTGAAATTCTAAATTTATTTGCATGATAATTTTTCATTAGCATAAATATATTCAGGTACTAGTAAGACAATACTTGATAGCAGTGGCGGATCTAGGATGAGATTTGGGGGGGTGGCTACCAGGTGCGAAGCACCGAGCGGGGGGAGGGTTTGGGAGGGGGGTGTCCCCCCTCCCGACCTCCGGAAAATTTTGGAAAAAGTAAGTCAATGACACACTATTATAGGGTTCTGTTTTAATAAATAAAACTGCTTTAATTGTGTAATAATAAAGGCACTTCTCTTCATTTACAGTAACATAATAATAATAATAATATAGTTTTGTACTACAATCTAATTGTGTAGTTATTTATATAGTTAGGCCTATTATCACAGCGTATAATTTTAGCTGGTCGTCATGTCACGCACGCACACGTCACCCACTTACCGCCACTAGCGATCTACATTAGCCAGGCCAAGCTAACTAAAACGGTCTGGGAAATCACATCATACATAATTATCTTTAAAAAATACAACTTCAATTAAAACCTTTAAAACATTAATGAATTATGAATACAAGTACATCTGAAAGCATTATTTTTACTGTGTACTGCTCGCTAACGAGTGAAAAGCTCTCTGTATAATAAACCGAAAAAACCGAGAGCTTCCGGAAGTTTCCGAAATCACCTCGCGTCACTGCAGGGACAAACTACGATGTATGAATGCCGACTGTATTTAATTATTAAAAAAACAGGATAGACTGAATGAATATAATTTGTTGTACATGCTTTTATCTTTGGGCCTGTACGGGCAAGTTTTCATTATTTAAACTATTTACACAAATTTACAAGAAAACAGAACATAACAGAATATTTGTTAAGGCTTATTGTTTAGCTGGTCTATTAATAAGAAAGAAACGATGATAATAAAACATAAAAAGACTTTTTATGTCTTTTTTTACTTTAAGTATTAGGTGTTTATACATTGCTAAAAAAAATAGAAACCAATAAAATGTTATGATACTATAGAAGAACAGCTTAAAAAGTTCCGGAATTAAACTCTAATAGTCGACCAAAATAGATGCGGACTGCATTCGACGAGGGTGCAAAGCTATAAAGCGGTCACAAATCTGCTTTGTATTTAATGCAGTTGAAAATCCATGCATGCCGATAACAGCTAGATCGGCCAATCTTTCAGTGGTCATAGTGGTACGAAGCCAAGTATGTATTCGTCTAAGACAGGAAAATGATCTTTCTGCCTCCGTACTACCAATTGGCAAGACCGCAAGAATCATTAGAAGTTCTCTTATGTTAGGAAAAAATGATTTGTCTGCATGTACGGAAAGAAGAGTTGTCACAGAAACGTGAGAAGTACCAGTAACTTGCCGTTTGCAATAATTCTTCCATCGCAGAATTTCACTATCAAATGCTGAAGAGAGTGGCATCACATGGCTCCATTTCTGAAACAGAACCTGTCCAAGAGCATTGACAGCATCATCATCTTTATCCTTAATTACTTCCGGAATTAGAGCACAAAGTTCGTAGTGTGCCCTCTTTTCAATACTGAAACGAGAGTCTAACTCGCTACAAACCACATCTAAAAATGGTATTGCCACTGTTCTCTTCCAATACTGGGAAACCGATTCTGATGGGTGGTTATCCCGGTTTTGCTGTCTACCACAGAGTCGGGGCCGTTTTTCTGTTCCTCCGACCAATTCAGATAGATTCAATACTTTCACGTACAAACGGTCAAACCAACTGTCAATTTCCTGCCGAATATCTTTATAAGACGCAGTGACCAATTCGATTTTCTGGAATCCTAGGTACACTTCCATAAGTTTACCTTGCAGGGCACTTACAATGGGGCGCATTGGCTCAAGCATTTCTTTAGCGCACATGAAACTTACAACATGTGTAAAATCCATAAATGTGTGTCGGAGACCGTTTGCCTTTGCGGTTGTCGACGAATCCCATTTCTACACCTCTGAATTAGGATATAACGAATCATCATTAGAAGGCACACATATTTCCTTTAAAGTGATAACAATAAATTCATACAAATCGTAAATGGTTTCAAAAGCAGTGTGCCTTTCGATCCAACGTGTCTTGCACATATTTTTTAACTTGTGCTTCTTGGCATTCGGGGCTTTGGCAGAAATTACCGTTTCAAAGAACCTCTGTCGCTTTGGGGAATTGTCAAAAAAGCTGAACAATTCTCGGCAGGAATCCATCATGTTTAAGATTTGCGAAATCTTACATGCGTGGCAAGTAACAAGGTTCAGGGAATGTAGACAACAACCCTGATACTGTGCATCAGGAGCATGTTTTGCAATTTCTGCATGTACACCCTTGGTGTTCGAGCTCATAGAAGCTGTTGTGTCATAGGCTTGACCTCTACAGTTTAAAAGTGAAATCTTATGCATGTCCAGCGATTTCCTAATGGCATCGCTTATTGCCACGCCAGTTGTTCTCTCTAAATGGCACATATCTAGCAAAACTTCGCATTTCTTTGGGTTGGATGGGTCGCTTATGACATCTAGGAAACGTAAGCAGACAGATAGTACCTCTCGTCCATGTGAGCTGGTTTCGTCCGCCATTAATGCAAAGTGTTCACATTTCTCAAGGCAATTCCGAAATTTATCCCGAATTAAATTTGCCGTTACGGTTAAAATTTCGTTTTGGGTTGTTTTACTTGTGTACCTGGCATTCTTAGGTCCAGACACAAGATATTCTTTTAACACAGGATTTGATTTTGCCAATAGGCGAAGAACTGCAATAAAATTCCCCTCATTGTGCGTTTCTGGATATGAAAAATCAATCAAATCGTCTCGATGTCCACGCAATGCAATTTGCTGTTTTGCACATAGTAGCACAGCATCGACAATAACTGGCAAAACCAAACTGTTTTTTTGCACATTTTGTGATGATCGTTCACTTAGTTGAACATCAATTCTTTTCTCAATGTTAATTGCTTGAGAGCGAACAGCTAATAACCGTTCGATGCTTCGCTTATGGTAATCCTTTTGTTCATGACTGTCCAAAAGTTCTTTCGATTTATTGTAGTTTGTGAATGGTGAAACTACAAAAGCACCCAGTTTATCTTTTTCGTTATTACTTAGAAAGAGTACACATGCTAGACACCACCCACCTTTAAAATCGATGTGATTGCTGTATGACAGTCACTTACGTTGCTCAAGCCATCTTTTCTGAAACGAAACATGTTTGCTTCCTTTGTATTTTCGACTATGAAGTGTATCTGAATTTCCAGGGATCCAAATATTATCAATAATGTTAAGTTTTTCAATATTGCTTAACTTTTCCGATGCATTAATAACACAGCAAACGTCATTGGGAGATGTACTAGTCGAAATTGTTGCTTCACCTATGGCTCCGATAGATTCTCCCTGGCTACTAGACGGAGTTAGTAAATCCGATGGATCTGCAGATAACGGAGCTGATGGTAGCGGCCGAGTGGAACAACTATCACTACTAGTGGATGGACCTTCTGGCTGTTGGATGCTTTTCACAAAAAAACTATCAAGTTTATTCTGTTTAATCCGTTTTTGAGGAGGATCAGCCATAATTTACGTTTGATTTGAAAGAAATATAGAAGTGTAAGAAATTGCTTTATTGATGTTGCTCACTTAAGGCTCTGACTGAGAATGGTCTTCCTGACCATTTACATTAAGTTTTAATCATTATCAAAACAAAGAAAATACACTTAATTACTAAAACAGGAATTAAAGCTAATTGATTTGATGGCCGCAACAGATACCAATGACCAAAAGATTATAAAATGGTTAATCCTATTAGCAAATAGTGGACACCACATGCATTTCCAGATTACCCTGTGGGGAGTAAATGTGGTGTCTATTCGAAAACAAATCAACAAAATACTTAATAGCATTCCAAAATGCTGTAAATAAATTAAAAGCAAAAGAATCAAAAAAAGCTAAAAGTAATGTATGCCACATTAATATACACGAATATTCAACTACGGTGTGCATAATAAAGCATAAAGAGGCCCTTGCCTGTCATTAGTTACAAGTCATGCTGTACGTCAACCCTGTCGTTATCATGCTGTACGTCAATCCTGTCGTTTTTTGTTGTTAAAAAGCGCCACAATAACATCGAATCACGAGCCGTTGTGTTATGTATGATGTGCTCGAAGTCAGACTTGTGCCTAGGCTGAAGGATAGGCCTATATCGTGGCTAAACTGGCTAACCCTATTCACCCCCCCCCCCTAGATCCGCCACTGGATAGATAAACATTAAAAAGCAGTACCTTTCATCACTGTCCAAAAAATATTTTTTACATGTATTTGGCAAAGTTGCCATGTGGCAACAAATTAAAACTTTAAAAATAACTTTATAACTGCTATTTTTTTCCTAAAACTTGTTATTTGACCTATGGGGGATATATATGTCAAATATGAATTTTTTATCTTCAAAAAATACAAGGGTGACCAGTAAAGGGTTAATAATGTTACATAAGGTTATGATGATATTCAAACCACATTCCTTTTCGCTTGTTGGCATCATCATCATCATCATCATCATTTACATTTTTCACGTCTATTTTCCATGCTAGCATGGGTTAGACGAGGTTTCAACAGATGATATTCCCCACAATTTTGTAGGTTTAATCATTTGATGATTCATTGGAGCAGATGACCCTTGCCAAAAATTTTATTATCTTTAGTATTATACATGGCTAATATTTGCTATAAAATATAACAAAAACTAATTTACAATTAGGTCAACAAAGTCAGGTCAGACAAAAAAGGTCGCCCTGCCAAACAGTTCATGTAGGATAAGAAAAACTGTTGTTTGTCGTTTCAAATTACGGTTATTAGAATGGTAGAAGCATAGTAGATAGTAAGTCAAAGTAGGTACATATTTGATACAAGAATGAGTAGGAGACATAACTAAGCAGTTTTAGGTGACATTTTGCGTAGCTAAGACGCGTTGTTAGAGATTGAAGTATCGACGACTACCTATTATTCAACCAAAGACATCTCAAATAAAAAAAAGATATCAAAAGTTCTGGTTTTTATTAAATGAAAACTGAATAATTTGTTGTTCCTATGAGATTAAAAAAAACATAAAAAAAAATTTCTAGCTTTTCTAGATTTTTTTCGCGAGAATTAATTTTCGCGAACATTATCTTCGAGAATATTTCGCGGGTATTTAATTTCGCGAAGAACGCGAAAATTAGTACCCGCGATATATAGTACTCTTAAGGTATATTGTCAGAAAGCATGATGACAAAGAAGAAGTCTGAGTTTCTTTGAAATAGCCCTTTCTTGGGAAACAAAAATATTTATGATTTTTTTAAAAAGGCGACTCTTCTTATTTTCCTGAAGCAGGGCAATATTGCAAAGTTGCAAGAGTAGGAAATTTTGTTGAACTTTTAGAAGTAACACAAAAAAGTGTTTCTTATCTCTCGAAGACCACGCAAAATGATTTGATTTTTGTGGTGGCCATGTAATTTCTGAAGATATTCTTCATGAGATCAAACTTGCAAAGTTTTTTCTATTATTACAGATGAATTTTAAGAAAAACGTGAGCTTGCTCCGAGCAGAGGCGTTATCCGCGCTCGCACTGCCGGCAGCCGAAAAGGGCGGATAAACGAGTCTGGGCGGTAATTATGGGTGTAGAAACAAAATCGGAATCACAATAAACAGCAAATTAACTTGAGCAAACCTTGATATGGTAGAAAAAATGTCAGTTACAACTTACAAACTTTTTTCAACTGCGAGGACTGAAAGTTAGTGGTAGAAAGAAAGAATTAGTTGCTCGAACTTGGTGTGCAATTGAACAAGGTGTACCTATCCAGATGGCAGCAGAAGAGGTCGAAGCAGAAATTAAAAATGAGTATGGAAATAAACTTGTTATCGATGGAAAAACTGTTGACAATCCATTTGATATGAATGACGGTTGGTTGGAAGAGAATGATGGGGTTATTTATTGACCAATGCTTCTGTATCCCGACATCTATAATTACTTGTGTTTTTATCCAAGTGAGCTCCCTTCCAAAGATTTATCAGACTATAAAAATAAAATAAAAGCTTACAGCTACTGCTGAACTGGTTGGCTGCAGCCATTATTGTTTCACCCAATCAATTAAAGCAGTACAGTTTGTGTTTTCAAAGGAGAGTGTTGTAAGTCAGAAAGGATAAACGACACATCACACAAGCTGTGGATCATCGTGGAGAAAAAAAAATTCGATCTGCTCAATGCACGTGCATGGCTGGTATGTCGCAGACTTGCAATCATGTTGCCTCACCCATGTTTCGTATTGAAGCTGCTGCACGGAATGGATTGACTAACCCTTCTTGTACCAGTCTTTCTTGGAAAAACGTGAAGGACATGGATTTCAGCAGAGAGGACTTTGCCCAAAGAGGGAAGATCAAAAAGGCACCACGGTCTCGAGTCCCAGGAAACATTACAATCCGTTGGTCAATAATACTAAAACACTTTTGAGTTTGGTAGAGATTCATTAGCCCTTGAAGACATGGCTCCAGTCAGCATTCTGCATCAAGCCGTCCCAAAACCGGAGATAGATTTTGTACGAGAGATTTTTCATTTAAGACTCCGTACATTTTAAATACTTTCTTTACCTACTTCATTTCAATAACAATAACATTTTTTATTTGTAATTTTAATGGACAAAGATAAAGATATTTATCAAAACCAATAAATCTTTTTTTCTATAAGAAACCCAGTTTCTCAGGTTGCGACAGAAGGTCGATCGCATTTAAATTGCTAAAAAAACCTCTATTGTAATACATTAATTAAGTCTTATTATTTAAGTAAAAAGCCTATTGCACTGAAGAATACAACAGGTGACTAGCAGCTGACGGTATTAACCAAGAGACCAAATGTGGCAACTTAAAAGCACCACCTCGACGAGAAATCGTGAGATGGATCCTAGAGAGCTGGGAACAACTTTCAGCACCCATGATTATAAAGTCGTTCATCGCATGTGGAGTCTCAGTTGCTACTGACGGCAGTCAGGATGAAGAAATAACGTGTTTTAAACCAGGTTTTATGCAGCTCGGGACAGGAAATGCTAAAGGCCCAGTTACAATTGCTCGACGGCAAAAAGGAAAATCCGTTCGTTCCTGATGAGACAGATATACAAGAGGCTTGCCCTCCTTACTTGATCCTCGATGAGGCAATCGATGATGCCGAGGACATTGATATTTTGAACTGAACACGTTTGAAGTATTGATGAACGTATGCATATATCTTTTTTCTGGGTTAGGCATACCACATTTTTTTATTAGCCCCCTCCCCTTGAATAAACCCCCACTTTAAAAAATCACAAATTAATTAGCCCACAGGGGGCCAATTCGAGGATTTACAGTACTCAGACACAACTTTATAAAAAATAGAGTAAATTTCTAACAAAATGAGCAAATTTCAATAGATTTTTACCCACGGAGAAAAAAAAAATAATTTTGAAATTTTAATCCTACATTAAAATAGTTTTTAACAGTTATCTGATACTTGTGGGAATATAACAATATAATTACATTACTGAAAGAACATAGATTGTTGTCAAACTTTGCATAAAAAAATACATTTTCTAGTCTGTTTTCACTGTAGGAAAAGAAGTGGCCTGGAGCTTTCATCCTCCAGAGTTAGGCTGTTCATCATGATTTTACTATCATCATCATCAAAGAACATCTTAATGGCAAAGAAAATTTCTGCCCCTGGTAGGTGGTCATTGACCCCCTTCAAGGCTTAGTCTATAAAACAATCATAAAATAACAAGTGTGAATATAAATCTCACGTGGAGTCATTGAGCTGGTTCCTAGACCTTCTGTAACATTCAGAGACACACACATCCTCCAACACACGTTTCGTAGCCTCGAAAAGCCAAGGCGATAATGGTATGGTTTGGTACCTTGTCTTAGCAACTCCAATCGATATATGCTCATACTAAACAGAAACCATATTCACATCAACAAAACATTTATAGTGAAAGCTTAAGAAATTGTTTTTTTTGCGTTACATACATCTTTAACTGACTAAAAATCTAAGGGTTTAAATACTAGTTGTACTCTAAGATATAGTAAATACTCATGCCAATCTAATATTGTCTTACTGTATATGCCGATAGTTACTCCATAGAGATAGTGTATACGTTGTAACATAACCTTTATGTTATGCAACCAAAACAGTTTATATTATGCAACACAATGGTAGTATGTGGTATGTAGAATTGATGCAAATCATTACAAAAAATATGTTTGTTCCTTCCATAATAACTGTTATACTTAGAAATACCTCAATTGAGGGAAAAGAATTACTCAACTTAAAAGATTCACAATAATATATAAATTTCAACAATCAAAATTGGAAAGCATATGAAGAATAAATTATATAATTACTTATAACATTGATACATATTAATATTCAAATTAATATTATCTATAATTATTAGAAACACATATTATGGTTCAATGTTTTGGGTAAATAAAATTCCAGTTTTTTTACTTCCTTTACTCGTGTCACTAATCATGCCTTTAAGAACTAAACTGTTTGTAGATTTGTTGCACTATTTCATTTTTAAAACAATCTGTGATGTATCTTACTACACCTTCCATTGCCTATGTAATTTGGGATTATTAAAAGCTAGTTTTCTTTTACCGTAATGCCTCGATTAAGCGCCCACCCTTTATCTTCAAGAACGAACGCCTATTTAAGTTTTCTGAAATCATGGGATATTGACGAAGGAAATGATTCAAGATTCATTTGTTTCTTGTGCAGTGACTTGCGCTACGGATGGAAACCAAGATGACTACATCACATGCTTAAAAGAGTAAGGGTAAACCTTGTTCACGAAGACTTTTCAAAAATATTGATTGTACATAATAGAAACAAACTGTAAGTAAAACAAAGCCATGAGACAAAATCAGCTAGTGATCAATTTCTATCCAACATGAGAGTGAACACTTAAAAAACAAAAACAATCTCATAAATCGCGTTTAAACTTATGAAAACCAATTTCCAAGTTACGCATTTGTAAAGTTTCTACGATTCCGTTAGTATATCAAATGGTTAAAATAATAACATACAAAACTAAATGAATAAATACCCTTAGAAAAACTGGAACTAAACCTGAAAACCCAAAGAGAAAAAGACCAAAAACACAGAAAAGCAAAATGCACAAAAAACAAACACCAAAAAGGAAAAAGAAAACCTGACAAGAAAAAAGTAAAGCAAATCATAAGTCATAACTTTTTCCCAAATCAAGCAGCGAAAATAAAGATACAATATCAATGATCGTCAATTTAATAAATTATTTTTTTGAAAACACAATGTAAAAAAAAAAAATGTAAAAATATTAATAGTAGTAAAGAAACGATGAAAAATGGTAATAGAGATGAGAATTTGGGATCCCATACCGGTTGACCGGTAGCAAAACCACTCTGGATACGTCGCTGTCTTAGTTTCTAAGTTGAATGGAACTTTTAAAAATACCTGTAGCATCACGTCTCATCAGCAATCAGATTCTCTTTGAAAATCTTCATCCTTACTATGTTTTACATTAGACATCATTTATAATTATCGCACAACTTTCCACACTTAGGAAAGTTCCGGGGAGTGTATATCAAAAATCAAATATGAAAGCTCAGTAAAGATTTTACTCCTTAGCATCTCACTAAGATAGGATACAAATACTTAATTTAGTATCCGCTGAATTGCAGTCATATCTTTTCATTTGAAAGAACATCAATGATGGAGAATTTACACCATGCCACAGAGCATGTACTAGCTCAATTGTGTAAAAATGACATAATAGTTTGGAACCTAAAATAAATGTTAAATTGTGTCCTGGAAATGTTAAACATAAAAATACTTTAGAGGTTCTTGAATCAAAAATTTTCTTTGCCCTCCAACCATGGTGGAACTTTTGTTGCGAGTGAAATAGCACAGGCAGTCACATACAATACGTGTGATTTATTACGTTATTGCGGTGTGGTTTTAAGTAAGAGTTCTGGACACATGGAGTAAGTTTAGGCATTGACCGATTGTGCTCGTAAATTGCTGAAAGGTTGCTGCGTAAAATGCGAAAAGTTGCTAAAAAGTTGCAAAATATAAAAAAGTTGCTACGTAAACTTCAAGTGTTGTACCTA
This sequence comes from Candelabrum cocksii, assembly GCA_963930725.1. Classification (NCBI taxonomy): domain Eukaryota; kingdom Metazoa; phylum Cnidaria; class Hydrozoa; order Anthoathecata; family Candelabridae; genus Candelabrum; species Candelabrum cocksii. The sequence continues at coordinate 9,531,951 of OZ005677.1, read as the reverse complement.
ATTCTCATCTAAATTTCACGATATTTTCACGCTTACTTAATTAAAAGTTTTTATATTTTAAAATAATATTGCAAAATGATACCTATAAAGATAAATTTCTTGAAATTTGAACAAATGTATAAAAATATTTGAATAAATCTGTCGCATTATCGCATATTTACAAAACGTTTATTAGAAACCAATAAAATGAAAAGTTTGAAACAAAACTCGAGTTCTCGTTGTTCATTTGACTTTATCATGCTGGCATACTGTTTCCAGATTAGTCCAATACAACAGAACTAATTCTACAGATTGTATACACGTATTTTTTTAATAAGAAACTTACCCAAGTCTTTAGTAGTTGCAGTTTCTTAATTTTGGGGGAGGTTTTTAAGTATTAAAAGATTCTTAAATGGTTTCTTAAATCATAAAATTGGTCACTGGGACATGATGGGTTCTTGCAAAAAATAATCAAGAGCTATAAACATCAAAACATCGTTTTTATTATCAAAAATTCTAATTATTGCATATCTAATTGCCCATTTTTTGCTAATTTGCCCTGAAAGGCAAATATTGCTTGAGTTTGTTACAAATGAAAATGGTTGCCGAGCACAATCGGTCAATGCCTAAGTCAAAATCTTAATTTGATAGGTCAATAAATAAATTTCTTTTTAATGCTGAGAAAAACTGACACTTTAACATCTTCTCGTTCATCGATCTCAATTTGTGCTAACTCAGTGTCAATTATGCGAGCTCCTTGACAGGTGGTAGCCTATTTCATTGTTGTAGGCTATAGAGTAAAAAAGTGACGTGGTCGTGTATTTTATTATTTTAAGATATTTAGGCGCCGGAAGATGATCACCGTAACGTTTTCGATATTTTTGAAGACATATTGAACATTAGATCATGAAAAATATAGTTAGTATTTCTTTATAGTATTATATACGTGTTTTAAAAGTGTCAAAAAAATCTGGTTAATAAACAAACAAAGTTTGTTTATTAACCAGATTTTTTTGTATTGAATATATTGAATTATTGTAAATTATTGTATTGAAATATTGAATTTTGATTTGTCTTTTGTCCATTCGTGAAATTAAATTCACACGAAATCAAGAAAATTTCGCGAAACGCTTGATTCGCAAAATTTTCTTCCTGCGAAATTTTCTGACAATAAAGTATAAAACACAAGAACCAATGGTTTACTCAGTCAAATTTTCGTTAGGTCAATAAAGTCAATTTTTTTGAATTTTAAAGTCTTTAAATAAAAACTTGCCCTAAATATGATATTCTCGAACTAAAAATTTACATTGCAAATAAAAGCCTAAAAACGCCTAAAAACCGCCTAAAAAATAAAAATTATAAAACATAACCTTTTACATAAAAATAAAATAAAAAACAACAAATAAAAATATGCGTGCACAAAATATATAATATGAATAATAATAATATAAAGCGAAAGCAAAAACAAAAGCGTTCAACACATAAAAATATATACATATATACAAGAAACAGAAGAAACAGGAAACGTGTTCTCAGAATTGCCTCCACTCCTATGTCAAAAATGTGCTTAAGTTCCTTTTCAACTGCAACGACGTCAAACGGCTATCTGGACAAGCCAGATAGCACTGTTTGATAAACTTCAAAACGATTTTACCTTGCTGGAAAACAAGAGAGAACCATATTGATGCAAAACAGACAATTTTGACGTTAATTGACAACCGTAACACCAAAACAGTTAATTACGTAGAAAAATGATTTGTCTCACCAAATCTTGTTCGTATCTTTGGGTAGTTGAGGCCTAAAATCTTTGACACAAACGACATTCTGCATGTCTGCCAGAGTAGGCCTTTCGCCAACTTCATTAAAGTACGGAAGTTGGTAATCCTCGGCCACACCTTTAAACAGAAAAAAGTCAGATTTTTGACCCTATATCACAAAGGATATGCTTAAATATCTTGAAAATGCTTAGAAATAGTTAACAAAGGGTTACTAAGATAACATATAGCAAAATATATAATAATTTGGTCTTAATAAGGTAAAGGGAACGAAAGATAGAATTAAAAATCTTAAAAAAATTTTTTGACAATTTTTTAAGAAAAATTTAATAACTTTTGATCAAATGGTGATATTCACTTGAAATTTTAAGGAGTGCTTCGTTACTGTCCAAGAAATGAAAATAAAGTTTTGGGGACCCATGTCTGGCCCTAAAGGCCGACTTGGGCCGTAGATTTACAAAATTTAAAAAGTTTCTCCAATCATTTATTTTATTTTTCACATAATGTCAATTGATTAATTGTCTTTAATTGTTTAACATATCTCTTATTTAACTAAATGACAGTCAGTCGCACATTTTGTGTGAAGTACAGACATTTTACTTATAGCACATTTGGAGAAGAAAACACTTCCGTTGTGCTGATTTTATTAGTAGACCGAATGGGACCACTTACGTTTTCTAATTTCTCCATATTCATGTGCTTTATGCAAGACATGCGGTAAAGAAATGATTGGTTTGTTTTATTTCTCTGTTGGTTAAATTTTACTTTTTAAGATGCATAAAACAATTTTAGGATGCCTAAATCAAATAAAAAGAAAACGGACGATGACGAAGATTGGGAACCAACGGAGAAAAGGAAAAAAGAGGTTTCGAAGAAGAAAAACAAGTATGCTGGTGAATCTTGCTTTATTCATATAACAGAATCAAATGAAGACTTGACAAAATTACCATCTCTTGAATCATGGAATAAATTATTAGAAGCTGCTCGAATACGAAAAGACGAAAATGTATTGCAGTTAGATTCTCAACTTACAACTGATGGGAGTAATGAATGTCCTTCCATCTACTATCATCTGAAGTGCAGAAACGCATACACGCACTGGAAGAATTTAGACAGATTATCAAAAGTAAGTGTATTTATAAGTATATTGTTATGACAAGGTACCTTTGTTTTTTACTGTCTCACTGTCCCAAGGAGAATTTTCAAGTCATTAGCAATAAAAGAGGGATGCAAGATCTGCGGTGTTAATTTTCACCACCATGCTTCTTCGTTCAAAAAAATAAATAGCCATTGCAAATTCTATTTCAGCAAAGCCAACCCCTACTCATAAACGAGAATAATGATTCCGAAATGGTGGAAATTGAAGCTCTGGGTTTCATCACAGGTCATCACAGCTCTGTTGACTCAGCAAGTAGTATTCTCCCAAAACAATGTATATTTTGCAAAGTTGAAAAATATGTTCCAAACAGTAAAACACGAGAAGGTCTTACCCCTTGCGTCCAATTACGAGCAGATGATAAAATCAGGAGATTGGCTCAAGAAAGATTCGATTCTGATGAACATGATGGGGATGATGAACTTACTGATCTCTTCCAGTGCTTGAATGACTTATATCAGAATCCAAAGTACATCGATTCAACAGTTTCGCCCACTTGACCTAAAAGAAGTTTTTCGTTTCCCACTTGGTCCGCTCCCATGGTGCTTAGCTGAATGTAATGGAGCACTGAGCAAGACCACAAAATCTTCACTGATGCACCATCTTGAAAAGGATGTTCAACTTCAGCAAAGTGTACAGAAGCCATTTGCTGCCATCATTGACGGTATGGCGTTAGTAAGAAAAGTCAAACCAACTGGGCACACCTATCAAAGTTATGCCGATCATCTCTTGACTTCAGCGATTGCTACCTCTGAAAATGCATCTTGAATGGACATCGTATTTGATGTTTATCGAGACAAATCGATCAAAAATGCTGATTGAGGGAACCGAGAGTCTGGCAAGCTGGAGATCAAGAAAATCATTGACATTCGAAAGATCAAGCAATTCACTTCACTTTTGTCAAATGGCAAAAACAAGATGGCACTAATTCGATTCCTCGTCTCAAGATGGAAACTTAAGCATAATTGTATCGGTACAACTGAAGTTAATGTTGGCTTTGATACAACTTGCATTTCCCTGAATGGGAACGACGTACCAGCATTGTTCTGTAACCATGAAGAAGAAGACACCCGTTTGATTTTTCACGCGAAACACATAGCCGAATCCTTCCAGAAAATCGTAATTCACACGACAGACACAGATGTGCCACTCATCGCACTTGGCCTTACCACTGAAATCAATTGCACACTGTTCATCAAAACTGGCGTAAAGAATAAGGCGAGAATCATAAGTCTGAAAGGAATACAGCAGTCCTTGAAACCAAGATATAAGGTCCAAGATGTTAACGAAGCTTGAAAAGCGCTCCTTGGTTTGCATGGATTTACTGGCTGTGACACAACTAGCTTTTTGCCGGAAAAGGAAAAGTCACGCCAGTAAAAACAATAATGAAGAATCTAAGTCATATCGTTCTTTTTGCTACCTTTGGAGTCTCACCCGAATTATCAGAGTCCCAATTCGAACAAATTCAAAAGTTTGTATGCGATCTCTATGGCCACCAAGATGACGACACCAACATGGTTCGATACAAAATGTATGCTGCCAAACATGGTCATCTTGACCCAAAATCAATACCACCGTGTGCTGACAGTCTTAGACAACATAGTCTTCGTGCGTGTTATCAAGTCTACATCTGGAGACAATCCTTGGAGAGTCACCCAGTCGTTCCATCTCCTATTGGATTCGGTTGGGA